>CP135554.1:10199378-10227404 GCA_032402905.1 Khaya senegalensis | reverse complement strand
TTAACCTCAATTTTTTGGAATTTCATTTTGAAAATTAGACAATTTTAATTAAATTGGGGACTTTTTCGAGAATCTATAATTAGATTAGACAATTTTAATTCGAAAAATCTATAAGTTTACAAATGTGGCAAGAAACATTCTTTTTATTATTATTTTTTTCATTCTATTCACAAATTAAAAACAGAGATGAAAGTACAAAACAACCACACCGACTCTCGATTATGTAGCACAATTGCCTATTTAATCATTACAACAACAGACAATAGAAGAGATGTTAATTAATTAATTTATCTAGTTCTTGGGAGCAAATCTGGACTTAATCTTCTTCACTTCCTTAGTCCCAATCTGGAACGCCTTCGTCAGAACATTGTCCGGCACCTCCGGCGTCGCCGCAAACAATGTAGCTCCGATGGACTGAGTCCCCGGCAACTGGCTGTTGAATGCGGCGATGACGGCTGCCGGAATTTTCCCATTATTCTTCTGAAAGTGCACCAACCCTTTTGGAAACACAAAGATTTCACCCTTTTTGATCGACTTTGATATCAGAACGTTGGCGGTGGTAATGAAGCCGACGTCGAGCCGACCTTTCAGGACGAAGATCATCTCGGTCGCGCGTGGGTGAGTGTGCGGCGGGTTGATGCCGCCGGGAGCGTAGTCGACGCGGTAAAGTGAGACGCCGAGAGTGTTAAGACCTGGGATTCGTTGGACGTTGGCGGCGGTGACGAGGGAGCCGAATGTGTTGTTGGTGGCTCCCGGTTTGGCTAGTACATCGGAGAAGAAGTCCAGTTCTGATACATTTGACTTGCAGGGAAACCCGTTGATTTTAACCGCTGTTGAAAGCAATGAAGATATTTCAATTAACAATAAAGTTAATTATGAAAAGTACAAGGTGAAATAAATACCCAATAATTGTATAAAAAAGATGAATAATAAGTGGGATCGGATCAAAGTAAACAACAGGTCAACTCCTGCATCATTATGACAGAGGAAGTGTCGGTAGATGGAGCTAGCTGATTAATTTATACTCTGCCAAATAAAACGAAATAACAATAAAAAAGAGTACCGGAATTCAGGTCGGCGACGCAGATATCTTGAAGCATGTCAGGATCGGCTGCGGCAGTGCTGACTGCGACAGCAAAGGTTATGAGAAAGAGTGTCAGAGTTCCGGCAGACGGCATGGTTATTTACTGCAGAGAAGAGAACAAAAGCTAAGGAGATAAAGATGACAGATAGGAAGAGAAAAGTCTGGGTTCGAGTGTTTGACAAAAGTTGGAATGAGCGGGACAATTTATATGCATATACAGTGACACGGGAAAGGGAAAGTGATGCAGTAAGGAAGGAATAAACAGCAGGAAGCAAAAAATGCCTTCTTCTTGGTTTACACCCTAAGAAAATTGGATCATAATTTTTGGGTCCTTGCTATTTTACAAATTTCGTATGTAGGAATAATTTATCTATTTATATCAAATTAGTCTCTCACCTTAGTTAAAAATTATTTACATTCTTACAAGTTTCATTTAGCATTGTTGTGATGGTGCTGTTGTGAAATAATTATCGAGTATAAATGTTTGAATGAGTCGTAAACATTAATTATCAAATGAAAATGACCTTTATACAATATTTTAACTAAATGTTTGAATGAGTCATAAACATTAATTATCAAAAAAAAAAATGATCTTTATACAATATTTTAACTATTATAATTGCAAAATGCAATAATATAAATTAATACTTCTTTTATTATTGTTGTATTATAGTTTTGAAATATAGATTACTATTATTAATTATAAGTATGTGATTGAATAATAAATATTTTGTTATTAAGTGAATGTGAGTGTTACCAACTATTTTATCTTTTGTAATTTAAAAAAAAAATGTTATGATGGTAAATATTCAATATTACTAGAGTAATTTAATTATTGCAATGAAAGCTAAGGACCAATTTGTCACTGATGAAAATAGTATATACTGATAGGAGAAAATATAAAAGCTTGGGGACTCGGACATTATTACACGCAAGGAAAAGTCACGAAAATGGGTAGGGAACACGGCCATCGCTGTTTCGTGGAATTTGGGCTAATGTGACCCCCATTTGCGTCCGTAACTTATTAGCCCGCAAGATCTGCCCCACTTGCTCTTCATTATTTAATTATTTCAATTTTGGGTACAATATCACCCAATCCCCTGATGTTTGCTTCAATATCAATCAATCTCCCAAGGTTCTCAAAATAGATAATACCTCTTCACTCCTGTATCTATTTTAATTTGAAAAAACTTGATTAAATTCAATTGACTTAATAAAATACCATTTTATTCATGAGTACTCAATCTAAACTTCGAATCATTTTTTGTATATGTTATTTACTCGTTCTAATTAAAATTTGTTAGATATATGCATGTATATATATATTAATTAAATTTTTTTTTATTTTAAATTTTAAATTTATAAGACCATCTCAAAAATTTTATCAATTTAACTAAATAAATCTAATCAATCGTTGTTTATGATCACTCATGCATCAAAATGTAAGGGGTGGGTTGATTTTTAGCCTTATAGTTAGATAACCTTAAATATGAAAAATAAGCACTATGCCCTACTACCATTTGAATTTATAAATGGAGATAAAGTGGTGAAGTTGAGATGACTATTTTTGAAACTTTGAGAGATTATGTTATATTAAAGCAAACATTGAATGGTAGATTGACAATTACCCTTCTTTATTTCAAATGGTTTAGTTACTCCCATAATTGCTGTATCGTGGCGTTTCTTTCCGTGATCCTAATTCACATTGGTTTCTATTTAATTCAAGCATGAAAAAAAAAAAAAAAGGATATTAAATCATTAGTTCCCAAAACAATAGAGTTAAATTGTCTTTTCCATCTGGAGTTATATACGTTATAAATATATGCAGGAATATTTGTTCATAAAGTAATTTTGGAAGGTCAAGACTTTGGAATTGGATTATCTATTTTAATGCATTTCTGATTGACCACTTCTAGTTGAAAGCAAAGACATTGGTTCAGGTGATCAACTATTTAAACTTGTATAGATTATGTTATATTCATTAATTAAGAAACTTAAAACTGTACATTTTGGGATGTGTACACTTTAATTTGAGAAGAACATTAATAGTCTTCCGTCTTATTTTGACCAAGTATTTGTATGTTTTGAGGTAGCTAGCTATACATTAGCTAATCACCATTCCACACCAAATTTGCATATTTATGGTACTTAATAGATATATGTTATATTTCTATTTTTAAATTATTTAATAATTATTTTAATTTTTTGTTTATATTTTAAGTATTATTTATTATATATTTTAAAATTTTTTATATATTTTAAATATTATTTATTTTAATTTTTTTATTTTAAATTTTAAAAAATTATTTTAAATTTTATAATTAAAAATTTTTAAAAATACAATTATACCGTTAAATGCCATAATTAATTCCAAAAATATGACACAATGTATCTAAATTAATAGTTATACACTTGTGCTATCATTTAAGCATATTCAACTAGTTAAGGAACTAGACCATGATAACTAAATACTTAACTTGACATATCAACTAGTGTAATACTTCATTTCAAATAAGTAGATCCATTAATATTATCAAGTTTAATTTTATTTTGCTTCTATTATTTTTCAGTAATTATTTGACATATAAATTAATGTGTCAATTTTAGTGCGTATTAATAGTAAACCCATGGAAATTAAACAAAATCAAACATCATTTACTAAGCAGCTTGCAAATAAATGGGTAATTATTATATTATTCATTTGCATATCTACCTCCTTATAGGAAGACGAATTCGACTACCATTTTGCATTTTACAGCCCCATTATCATATTTGAGATTTAAGAACAAATATTATATCCAAACTATTTATTAATATTCCCATATGTTTCTATAAATTTATGGTTATTACATTATGTTTAGAAAATATTATAACATTTCTCAATTTCTACTTTAAATTTTATAAACTTAAAAATTATGAAAATATTTTGAAAATTACCAAAAAAAAAGAAAAGAAAAGAAATTGGAGAATGGAGATTCACCGCTACAAATTTGAAACTGCAGAGTGACGAGGGGAGACCAACGGGTGTCCGACATGTCACCACCTTATAATAAAGACAGCCATGTTATTTCGATTTTGCCCCTAACTAAATTACAGACAGATTACCCAAAATATTATTCTCCGCCGCAGGGGAAGCAAGTTAAGCAAGATCTTGTTTACGGTAATGCCCCAAGCAATCCCAGGTTAGTTCAATTTCTTCACGCTCTGTTTCACTCCGTAATTAACGGCCAAAGTTATCTCTCTCTCTCTTTTTTCCTTCATACGCTGCAATTCAACTCGTTGGTTTCAGTTATTTGTATGCCGTGTTCGATTTTTTTGACCGAAGCATTTCTTTTGGAACTCAATAATTCCTTCAATTTATTGCAGAAGCTACGAATTTTATTGCAGTTTTCAATTCCCTACGCGGTCTTTTCTGTGACTTTGAAATTCAAGTAAAATTGGATTCATTAGTGAGTGAATTGACGAGGGTAGAGAGGAATCATCGGATGCTGAAGATTTGGGGACAGAAAAGAGTGAATCAGTGGTAATGGTGAATGAGATGAAGGTGAACCAGAATCAGAATAATTACTTTGGTAAAGGAGAGTTGATAATTCTGATACCCTACGCAATTGCCTTCTATCTTTTCATTATTCGTCGCTCCCTTCAAATCTCTAACGGTACTTGCTTACTCTCTTACTGTATTTCTTTCCAGTGTTGACATTGCTTATGATGACTGATAACAATCTAAGTCAATGCAATCTGTCTCAGATCATTTCAGCAAACTCTATGGTTTACGCCCCGGATGGCTTGTTTCTCCTCATCGTCTCAATGTAATTAAGCATACAAACCCATTTGTTGTTTTTGTTCTTTTTAGTGACTAATTTTTTTACATGGATTGATATTAATTGTCATTTGATTGTTTTCCATTTTTAGGATGTTTCTGATGCTCAATGGAGAAACTTTCGATCGAACTTACCAGTTCTTACTGTGGTTTTAACTCTGTTTGCCATGCTCGCAAGTGTGTTTAGAACATATTTTCATTTGAAAGCAAGAGGGATGTCCATTTTTTGGCTTTTCATTTCTTTTGTTTACCTATTATATCTACATGGAGCTTGGTATGTCTTTTTATTTATCATATTTGTTATAGTTCTTTTTTTTCTTTTTGGTTTCTGACTTATAATATTTGTTTTTGGTTCCCTTCTTTTTGAGTAGTGTTATATTTATCCTCGCAATTGCCTCCCTTAATTTCCTTATAGTCAAGGTATCTTCATTAAAATTGCAAGTTCATGCTTGTTGCTTGAAAAATTTCCATTCTATATATATTTTTTGCTAGTGAGGTTTTCTTTATTGAAGCTGCTAATTAAAAACTTTCCATTTGGTGGGGTGGTTTGCTATCTTTTGCCTAATGCAGGTTTTTGGATGGAGAAAATACTTTCCGCTTCTACTCTGGATCTTCAACATATTTTTCCTTTTATGTAATCGTGTTTATGAAGGATATTCATTCTCGATATTTGGGTGAGTTAAGTATGCTGGGTTAAAAATTGCTTATTCTTTTGGATGGTTGGTTGTCTTGTTTGACATGAGATGCTGTGTAGCCTGTTCTAACAATAATTGAACTTCTTTTTCCCTCTACATAGGCAGCATTGGGCATATTTGGATAACTTTCGAGGCACCTTTAGATGGCACATTTGCTTTAACTTTGGTATTTTCTTGCCTTAGTCACGTGTTGTTATTTATTTCTCAAAACTGATAAATATTTAAACATTCTTTGCGATTGATTTACATATCTTACCTCTTACACCTTAAACACTCATATATATTAATCTCATTTCTGGGAATGTTGTATGCCACTGACCTCACAATTGCCCATTTTGGAAGACCCATTAGGGTTCACACTTTCATATATATATATATATATATATATATATATATTGTGTACTTTTTTGGATTTAGGAAAGGATGAAAGGCTCCTTCCCAAAGAATTAGATCTTTTGCCCCATGGTATACTATTGTGCTGGAAAGTTGATAGCTTGAGATGCAATTACCCTTTTGTTTTGCTTTTCTTTTCCCCCTCTTTGGTCGTCAGTGTACAGAGGATGCCCTTTTTTAATTGTGTTTATTAAATGAGCACCACATATTGCTAACCGCTGGTTTGAGTTCCTGTATAAAAAAATTGTTAAATAGAAGCCTAAGCTAATGATAGATTGTAGCTTATTAACATTACTAGTTTATACTTTTACATGGTTCTTTTTGCAAGTGTAGTAAATGATTAGTTTTTATTTGTTCAGTTATTTTACGCATGATAAGCTTTGGATATGATTCTCATTGGGCACATCAAGGTTCTCGTTTTGATCATGAGGTATCTATTTCACTCAGACTTGGGTACTGTATATAGATTTGTGCATTTTCATTTTTTCTTTTTTTGGGTGGGTGGGGGGTGGAGTGGGTGTTTGCTTTCTATTTTACATAAGCTTTACTTAAGCTTTTTAACCTGTCTATTAGTAAAACATTTGTGAATTTGCAGAAGCATGTTCAACGTTGCCCTATTTGCAAATCAGGAAAAATTTGCTACCAAGTTCTACAGGTTGGTGGCGATTTAAGCACGAGTCATTGAACTTGTCTAGTACTGCAATCTTGTTGCTGCTATCTTTGACACTAACAGGTTATGATGATCATTAATCCGCTTTTGTTACTCAGGAGAGAAACGTCACTGAAAATTTCACCTTCACTATTTACCTATCCTATTTGGTATATGCACCACTATACATTGCTGGGCCGATTATAAGCTTCAATGCATTTGCTTCACAGGTTTGTGGCTTGATACTATTTTCCGTTCCTTTTGTAGAGCTGAATAATTCTCTGCACAAAGTGGTTTTGGCTGCAGTTGTCTTCAGTCTTTTGAATGTAGAGGATACATATATATTTTTAATGTAGACTAATATTTCATGATTTATACAAACTATTCTACAATATTATTGAATTACACTAAATTATTTTCCTAAATATGCCAGTTCTTCCAGGTTCTTTGTCTCAGGATCTCATTTATTTCCCCCTAATACACTTTTGCAGTTAGAGGTGCCTCAGAGAAATCACTCGAGAAGAGATGTGGTTTGGTATGGATTACGTTGGATATTTAGTCTTCTTCTGATGGAAACAATGACACACCTATGTTATTACAATGCCTTTGCAATCAGGTTAGATTTATGAGAAGCTATAAACTTCGTGTTTCTACTCTAATTGTCTAGTAACTGATTAGTTCTGCAATGTCTAGTGGCATGTGGAAACTGTTATCTCCTTTGGATGTATTCATCATTGGATATGGGGTAAGACATTATCTTGATTGCATCAGGTTTTTTCTTGTTGGATTCTAAGTTTCTTACATGTTTACGTAAATCTTTTTTGAAGCATGATCAATTTAAATGTTAATCAATTTATTAGACTAATGTAATCTGGGGAAAGGCCCAATTTGTAGTTATTTTGGTTGGAATTTTTTTTCGTATCTTCGGAAATTAGAGTTTTATACAATTTTCATTTTCTTATCCAAACAAAAAAGGAGCTATATTTATTTATTGTTTTTAATATTGATTACTAGAATTCCTGGTTAAAGATGCTCTAAACTTTAGTCATTCAATATTATTTGTCTTTGTTGCTATCTTCTTAAATATTATCAGGTAGTAAGCTTCATAAAACTATCATATTGACGTGCTTTCTTCTTTTGATATGCAATTACAGGTCTTAAATTTCATGTGGCTAAAGTTTTTTCTGATCTGGCGCTATTTTAGGTTCTGGTCACTGGTATATTTGTTGGAAGTTTAATCATATTTTCCTGATCTTAACTTTTCTTGAAATCTTGCATTGTTACATGCTCTAATCTTTGTTGCTTGATTTGTCTCGGATGAAGCTTATTTTTTTAGAATTATGTCGTTGTAGATGTGTGGCATTGAGGCACCTGAGAATATGCCGAGGTGTCTTAATAATTGTCACAACTTAGAAACTTTTTGGAAAAATTGGCACGCTTCATTCAACAAATGGCTGGTGAGGTGTGATTTTGAAATCCTTCCCTGCTCTTCCTTGTTTTCCTGTTGACTGTGATGTTTACGTCTTTAAAAATGGCATCATTTCAGGTACATGTATATTCCTCTTGGGGGATCTCAAAAAAAGCTATATAATGTCTGGGCAATATTCACGTTTGTTGCTATATGGCATGATTTAGAATGGTAATCAATCATTCTTTTTGTAAGTTTATCTGCTCTGTGTGGTAATATAGAATCTATAAACTTTTTCCATTACCTGAAAGCTTTTTGCTTCTTGCCTTAGGAAGCTTCTTTCATGGGCATGGCTAACTTGTTTGTTCTTTATCCCGGAAATGGCTGTGAAATCAGCAGCCAATGCATTTCAGGTGATGCCTATCTTAAGCCAATCCTTGAGAAACAGCATAATTCACATTTAAAGTCTCTTTGATTGCATTTAAAAAAGAAATTGTACTCTTTTGGAATTTTAATTGTAGTTTATTTTGTTGTCAGGCCAAGAGTGCTTTCGGGGCATTCCTTTTCCGAGAACTTAGTGCATTGGCTGGTGCCATCACAATCACTTGTCTTATGGTGTGTGCTTCATTTCATTAAAGCTTAAACTTCAAATTATGTATTTTAATTCCTTAACACAACTTCCATTTTAAAACTTAAGATTCTAATTTGTATTTGATGTTTATCTATTTTGATTTTTTTTCATTGAGCTGACCTAACTTATCCATTCCTCCTCTTTTTTATATTATTTTTTTCTCTCATTCTCGCAATATTAATTTAGGGAATTCCACACAAAAACTTTCTTTCCATAGATTTGGTAAGTATCATTAAAGATTATCATGTAATGCAGATTGCAAACCTTGTTGGCTATGTCATTGGACCATCAGGTGTTAATTGGCTGATTTCTCGGTTTCTTACAAGGGAAGGTACTTTGATATTTTGTATCTTTGACCATAGTTTCTGATGCTTCTTGAACATGCAGCTGCAGTGTTTAATGAAAATATTCTATCTTGCAGGATTGCCTGTTTTTGGCGGCATGTTTATCACATTTTACGTTGGGACAAAGGTAAGTAACATGAAATGTTTATCTAGTATTCCTGTGAACTTGGAGTATGAGAAGATTTTGACCGCATTGGAGAATTGATCATGAGAAATTTGTCTGAAACCTTACTATTTTGCAGCTTATGTTCCAAATTAGTGATGCCAATCAAAGGAAGCAGTAAAGTAAGTTCCCGATGAAGATTGGGTACTTCACCTGTACAACAGAATGCTGATGTACTCATCATATGTGACCATAATCAAGGGTTGAAAATCTGGAGTCAGCACCTTCTTGCGTACATACAATTAGCGCAGTGATTATGAGGCATATTGTTGAAGACTTTGATTCTCAATATTTTCCAAGAGAGTGGTGCATTCTCATTGACATTGTATCATACTCTTACATGCTTCATGGTGTTCAATTTACAGATAAAATGAAAGAAAATACAGCTGAAACATAGGATAGGTAAATTTTGTTACGCATGATTGTTATTTTATCATTTCCCATCTCTATTCGTTTGCCACGAGACATCGGACTGTATCGCTGTTCTCAGACTATGTAACACTGTTAAAGGAATTCAATGTGAAGAATGTCCCCTTTGGTTCATACTCTGACATCCATAGCATTAAACAGAACCCGAAAGAGTATAAGGTGTCTTGTTCCCTCAATAAGCTTTTCTATTTCAATATTTAACCACTGTTCGAGAATGCATGGCTCAAGTTAATGAACTTGACCACTCATTTGTTATGACGGTGAAGAAAAAGTATACTACATAAACTGATAGTTCTTTCATTGCGTACATTCACAATTTTGAAATACAGATTTGGTGCGAATCAACATTGGTTTACGTTAAAAGAGCGTAGATTTGGTACAAAACAACTTCGATATAAATGGCGAACGTCCGCGCCAGGGTCTAATACTATGTTGATGAGTGCCAAAATTTCCCTCAAGGCAAGAAAATACAGTGTGCAGACATAATTGCATCTTTCCTTGCTTGAAAACTAATTTACTTACTCAAGAAAACGATGTTAGACCTCTTTAGGTAGTGGCTGATATTTAACATCCACGCCATGGAGGAGACGATGCACTTAGTGCGAAAGATCATCTTACAGAGTTTGAATATAATATATCCAAAGATTAATACCAAATGGCTAGTTACCAAAAGAACACGATAATACAAATTGGAGAGGAGTTCAAGATTATGTACTATTTTGAAATTATTAAAAATGGGAAGGAAAACTATCATGGTATGTTTTTCCCTGACGAAAAATGGATTCTCTAGCAGACCAAGGATCTAAGAGTTGGAAAATTTTCTGTGAACTTTTACAATATCTGGGGTGGTAGTGATTTTGATGCCATTTGATCCTGAAGTTTACTGACATTGAGCACTATTTCTCCTAGAGTCTTTCCTTATCATATCTGCAACACGATGTTGAGGGAGCTTGGAAACATGTGCGAGTCTTCCACTGTGGATAATTCTCTCTTCTCCCATTCTTAGTTCAGTGGAAACTGGGCCATTGGCAGTGGCATGGTGCAAAGCAACTATCAAACCTGCATATTTTTCTTCTCCCAAATCTGACAGTGGTCCGGGCTTCATATTCCGACTCTCACATAAGAATCTGGCTACTGAGTACGGATAATTTCCTGGGGAGATCTATTCCTCTAATTTACTTCATCACCAATAGTCTCTGCATGAACAGAGTCCATCCCTGAAGTGATGATATCGAACTCTGTCTCTAACAATTATATCTCGACTATATGCTTGGGAAACAAACTTTGTGAATGAATGGCAATCTCTACACACTCTCAGATTCTTAACTATTCGGAGGCTTGTTCCTTCCAGAGTTCTTGCCAATCCAAAAGCAATTGCCAGCTTCTCACTATGATACCTATTGGATTTTTCCAAGCAATCTTCAGAGGAAGATTCCTCTTCAATATAACCAACCAACTTGGCCCTATGGATTATTCTGTCCAATTTTTGATATATCATATCCGAATCAGGATGTGACTTGTCATCCACGAAAAATTTATGAACTTGGTTACCAACTTCAATCCAGCTCCAACCAGGGATGGTTTTGATTCCCTGGCTTTTGATCAGTTTCCTCATCCTCATGACTCCTTGTTTATCATTGTTAGAAGCATAAACTGTAGCAAGTAGCACGTAGTCTCCAGCACCTGATGCCCTGAGCTGAACCAGATTCTTCATTGCGATTTCTCCTATTTCCACATTTTTATGAATCTTGGAAGATCCAAGTAAGATACGCCACAAGACTGGATCATCCTGGCCGGGAGAATTGTCAATAACTTCGAGTGCTTTTTCAAGCTCCCCAGCACGTCCATACAGATCCACCAAACATCCATAGTGCTTAATTCCAGGTTTCAAATTGAACCTGGGAAGCATCATGTGAAAATATTTAACACCCTCCTCAACTAAGCCTTGGTGACTACAACCGCACAACAAACCAAGAAATGTTATTGAATTTGGGCCATATCCTGCCATCAACATCCGCTTAAAGAAAGAAATAGCTTCATCACCACGACCATGCACTCCATAACCTACAATCATCGAGTTCCAGGAGAATATATCCCTCTTCTTCATCCCATTAAAGACAGAAAGGGCACCATCCAAACAGCCACATTTTGCGTACATATCAATAAGAGCATTCCCAACATAAACATTCTCCACAAACCTCATTTCGCAAGCAATTCTATGCAAGAAAATCCCCATATTCAATGCACCCACATGAGCACAAGACGAAAGCAAACCAACGAGTGTGAACCCATCAAGACCGACACTCTCCATTCTCATTGTATCAAACAAATTCAACGCCTCAAGGTGAAAGCTCGCTTGGGAGTAACAAGAAATCATGCAATTCCAAGAAACCAAATCTCTTTCAGACATATTATCGAACACCAACCTTGCAATCTCGATCAATCCATTCGCAGCGTAACACCGAATAAGACTAGTGCACACAACAACACATCTCTCATACCCAGATCGAATTATACACCCGTGAATCTCCTGACATTTGTTTAGAGCCTTCACTCGTTCACAAGCTTTGAGTGCGAAGGCGAACACGAAGGTTTCAGGGCGAGAAAGAGAAGCTGAAAGCATGCGATTGTAGAAGAAAATGGCTTGGAGAGGAAATGGGCCCTGGGAAAATCCTCTGATGATCGAATTCCAAGCTTGAGTTTGTGGGTTTTGAATTTGGTGGAAGAGAAATTGAGCGTAAGATAAATAACCCGAAGCCGAGACTGCGTAGAAATTGAGCAATCTGTTGGAAATGGCGGGGTTTTGCTGAAGACCGTTAATTATAACGTATGCATGGATTCTTTTAACACACTTGAGGTTGTTGCATAATTGTAATTGATTGAGAATTGCATTTGCTTTTGGCATGAATGATTGTAATCAAATGGAGGATTTTGTGATGTTTATTTTTGGAGCGGTCACTAATTGGTTCTTCGTAAGTGTCAATGTTGAAAACCTACGTCAATCAAAGACACAAATTTTAAAAGATAGATGTACAATACAATAGAGTGTTTTAATCGAGTTTTTATTTTTTTTACAAAAATAATTTAATTTTTTATTCATTTTATTTTTACAGTCCATCTTAAAAATCATTTATACTTGAAGTAAAAAATAATTTGTATAACAATTTTATTTCTGTTATGTTTTCAAAATGATAAATACTCTTAATTCTTTATTTCTTTTTCACAGGTTTGCGGTTTTTTTGGCAACGAAATCAAGTTGACATTGTTAACAAGTTTGCAGGTTTTATCATTTGAACTGTGTTATACAAATATTTGATAAATGTTGGCATGTATGAATATTGTTAGAGTTTGAAATGTGAATAAATTTACTTTGGTTAGTGTGAATAGCATGTAGAAAAGAGTTTTATATTTATTTTTGGATTTGTGTTCATAAATATATTACTATAGAGACAAACAATGCTATTGTGTTTGTTGAGGGTGTGTGAGGAAGAAGATGAACTATGTTCTTTCTTGACGAAATTCGTTAAGATTCTCGACAATTACTAAAAACTCAATAATAATTAGTCGAAATTCTCAACAGTGGATAATTTCTCAAATATATTTATTGAGGGTTCAAGCCCATCTCGCACATCAATTAGAGTAATCTAACTTGACTGATGACTAACTAGATGGATTGAATCTATATACGCGGTAACAAGTGTGTTATTTAGTAATAAGAGCAAATGTTGAGATATTAGAAGCATACATGCCTACATGCTGCGTGTTCTCTTAGTCTAGATCAAATTTCTTGCATGTACATATTTTACCATTTAAGTCAACAATCACATCTCTATTTTTACCTTTACGTGATACTCAAATCAATCAACATGCCAAATTATTATATTTCTAGATACCTCGATTTTTTTATTTTATTTTATTTTGATTCCATTTTGTTGGTTCAGTTTCCACCTCAACTGCTACATTTCTCCTCTTATAAAATCACCTTTACAGTATACTTGTAAAAAACTTAACCAATAGTATGGTGGGAAGTGTTTGCGCATGCTATAGTATTGCATTAAGATATTTTGCAATATTAATAGTCATAATATTATATCTTATGCTAGTAAATTGTGCTCAAACCCATTTGTAACAGCTAACTTCTTCTTCTAGATATTTCGTTGCTTCAAAATTAATTCGTCTCAATTTTGATATTTGATCATTAAAATTGTTAATACAATATGGCTTAACAATAACTAAAAAAGTTTTCATAAATTTATCCATATCTAGTTTTTTCATTCTACTGAACTTCTTATGAACATTATTCGAAACATGATAAACACAAATTCTATGTGTTATTTCGGAAAAAATAGTGTATATTGCTTTCTCTATAATTGTATAGCAGTTAGAAACAAAAATCAAGTCTTGTACCTTCCCAATGACATCACGGAATTTTTGCATAAGTTATTGCCAAGAATTATCATTTGCATTATCACCAATCTCAAAAGTTAAGGAACATATTTAATCATTATCGTCTTTTCAAATTGTTACAAAAAGTATTTCACAATATTTTCTTTTCAAAAAACTTTTATCAATAGTAATTACTGGCTTAATTACTGAATGAAACCCCTTAAAACAAGTATCAAGTGCCATATAAAAAATACTTAAAATAATTATCTTTATTGTTCTTAATATGTATGACAGTTCCATCATTGATAGACTGCAATACATGACAATATTTAAACAACATGCTGTAAGATTTTGCAAGATCTTTACAAACTAAGATGAGTGTAGTTTCTTTCGAACGCCAAGCCTTAACATATGATACTAATATTGCATATTTATTGTGTATGTTAACTTGAATATTTTTCGCTGTGTACAATCGATTACAATTGACAACAAATTTATCCTTTATCAACTCATTAATAAGCTTAAAAGTAACTTGTCGATGTCCATTTGTCAATTGATTTGAGAAACATTTATGTACATTATTTATCTATCTCACTTGAAAATATGTATTCTCCCAAACCAATATTGTTTGAACTCGTTATTTACATATTTTATCAATACATTTAATCTCAAAATAGTTAGTTATAAACTAAAAAATCTTGAGTTGAAAATTTTGTTTTATTACAAGTAAACTCAAATCTCTACTTAATTTTTCTTTACTCTTATAAAGTTTCCTAATAACTATTTCACCATCAATAGAAGTAGATAACTCATTCAATTGGAGTGAAAATGGAGGTAGGATTAGAGGCAATGCTTGTAATGGATTATGGTATGATAGACCGGCTATTTCACATGATTTTGTTATAAAATGAGACATATGAGCTTTAGTAGACATGTAAAAATTAGGAGATAGATTAACCGCTTCTATTGCAATAAGAGAAATATAACCAATAGAAGACAAGTCAAAACTAAGAGTTGATTGACCATAAAAAATTTCATATTTTGAATCTTCAGGGATTTACTTATATTAACTATTTGGGATAGCCCATTCAATTCTACATCTTGATCACTCTTAACATCATCATAATAATTATCCGTTGGATTATCATTGTATCAAATTGGAGAAAATGATACACTAACATTGGTAACATGAAGTATGAAATTGACTGGATTACTATCAGTTGATGAAACAGATGGATTTGTATATTTTATTTGTGTGAAATAGATGGGTCTATATGACTAGGCATTTGTGTTGTGGGAGCAACTTCTTTAGGATCAAAACTAATAAATAGCAGTGTAAACCTCCCAAAAGTTAATATTTGACTATAACTCTAATAAAGAAAGTAACCTCATTATCATCTCTTATTTCATACAGGTTTGAATTAAATGATATTAAAGGAAGACAATGTCTATATATTACTCTTAATTTTATTCTAAACTCATCTGAATTTACTCCGAGTAAAGAATACAATTTATTGATAATTTTCTGGTACTTGATATTATAGTCAACAGTTAAACCATATGTCTTATTGTCATTGTAAATTTTACTACTATTTGTCGATGTCTCCCATGACCCTTTAAACACAATTATTTAGTAAACTGTTATCATCTGTGTTAAAATTAAAACATATCATAGGTTTTGAATATCAAAATAATATTAATCTATTAAAATAACCCAAATATAGTGTTTCTTTGCCAAAAGAAAATTGGTTATGTCGACAAAATTTCTTCGATATAGTAATTTGCTTGATAATTTTCATCAAGACAATCTTATTTTACTCAACAAAATTTGTTGAGATAATGATTTGTCCTAACGATAATTGTCAAGACAATCTCCCTCTCAAAGAATTTTTATAGAGTGAAACCTGATCTCCACATTTTTAGTTGAGTAAATAGAAATCTTAAAAATTTTAATCGAGAAGATAGAAAATCTCAAGTTTTTTAGTTGAACAAACCAAAATTTCTAAATTTTTTGTTGAGGTTGATATAATCTTCACAAATTTTGTCAAGAATCTTGACATTTTCTCTCAAAAATTGTCGAGAGAGTTACTCTTTATAGTCTCCGTCAAAGATATTGCCATAGATACACAATAGAAAATTTAAACAACAAGTATACTAATATTCTTAAATTTTTTTAAACTGTATTAAAGAATCAAACTTGGTTATATAATGTAATATATATTAAAAACACAAATTATATAAATTGAATACACAAACTTTCACTTGTCAGATCTCCAATATAAAAAACATACTTGTGTAAGGTAATGTAAATTGACAGGGATCTTAATTAAATTCAATTGCTATTATCCAATAATAAACGATGTTGAACAAAATCTTACTCTTATGTATTGTGATCAATTTTTGATTTCTTACTAACAAAATAAAAGAGAAAACTAAAAGTTTAGAATTAAGGATAGTGTTTGTCATTTTGAAAATATAATGGAAATAAAATCATCATGTGATTATTTTTTATTCTAAATATAAATAATTTTTAAAATAAACTATAGATGTAAAGTCTGTAAAAAATTGAACTATTTCTATAAAAGACCTCGTTTTAATCAACTTTAAAGTTTTGTGATATATATATATATATATTTTCATATACTTACTTCTTCTCTAATTAAAATATAAATAAATTAATTAAAAAATAAATATACAATTACTATGAGATTCATTTGATCTACAGTTTTATAGTTATTGTTACAATCGAGATAATCGACAGAGGTAAGAATTTTCAAAGTCGACCAATTAAGAATGATGAACTGCTGTAAACGAACATAGTGAATTACATTTGTCAATTCTATTTCTAACGTAGGCTAAAACTATAAATCTTGAGGGTAAATGATCCCATGTATTAGCAACAAGACTCACTTAGGCCTCCGACTTAATAGGAAAATGGCTCCCAATATTTGTAACGTTTTCTTCTGTCCTTTTTCCCCCTTTGTTTTGCTGCAAGTCATCAAGCTCTTACTTCTCCTTTCTTTTGCAAACTTACCTTTTAATAAGAATCAATTTAGCATGTTCATTCTTTAAAAATTGGGGGCTTTTTAAAACAGATTGGTTAAGTGCTTTCAACGCCAACTGAATAATCAGAGTTTAGTAAACTTCACAATAGATTTTATCATGCACATATGCATGGGAAGAAATTCTACACTAAATGGTGAAGACATGAACTGTAGAAGTATTCAGATTACACCTATCAACGTTTCCTCAAATTTGTCACAGAAATTTGCTTGTCTTAACACTACAAAACCATAAATGCACACAACCTGTTGCCATTTACATTCTTCCTCAAAAGAACTGAAACATAACACAAAGTTGTTAGCTGATCATCAACCACTCAACCGACTATAGTAATAACCACAATAAAAATAGAAGAAAAAATGAAGCTGAAATAATATCTGCGATGCAGAATCTATCATAATCCCGCATCTAAGTCATGGATGCACAAACAATACTGCAGAATTATTTTTTTGTTTTCCTGACACCAAACTCTCTTTTCAACATTAATCTAAAAATTTATTGTTTCCAAACAATATTTCAACCCATGTAAAACTCAGTGGCACTCTAAAATAGGTCTCTTACTATACAAATGAACATGAAACAGAGAAAAACATATTAACAAATGTCTGTGTTATTCAGAAAAACATATTTTTTAAATAAAAAACTCACTACAGAGAACACACACACCTGACACCAGTGTGCACATAGTATACAGATATTTACAGCAAGTCCTTGACTATCAAGTAGCAGACAACTTATTAAGGGTGCTTATCTCACTACAGCTAGACATAAATTTTAGCAAATTAAATTTAGTTTCAAAAATTCAAACATACAAACAAGGAATGCAAAATTCAATGGCATATATAGATCTGAAAGGGGGTTATATGAGGCCATTTACCCACATAATCTGATGAAATATCATAGTGATAAGTTTTTCTTGATTCTTTGAAAGGAAATAACATGATACCAAAATGTTTTGAGAAGTCATTACAACATTGAATAAATTTGATAAATCAGCAAGCAGCAGAACTGAGGGACTCAATGATTTAAATAAATCTAATAAACCAGCCAAGAACTGAAGAGAAATAATTATTGCCACATGCTCATTCTAAGTTGCTAAGAATACTGTTGGATCCATCTGTCTATATTGAGCTCATAATGAAAAACACAACTACTTTTTCTTCCTAACACCTCTTGCTTTTGACTTTTTGATGGTCATTTCTTTTGGAGTGTTCTCTGATGTCTCCTGTCATAAGCGTGTGCAAACAATGATCACCTATACTCATTTGTTATACTAAAATTATTATCTCGAGATTTAAGATGCTAAAATTGGAAAAGGTCAATTATAAACAAATGAAAAGGATTAACTAGACAGGAAAGATAGAATTTCAAGTAGCTCTTTCAATAATTAACCACCACCCATTGTAATATCACAAGAGCAGCAGATATGATACATATTTCCCACAAATTGTTGCCATTGTAAGGTAACTTTCATTTTGTTTAATGCAATAAGTGTGATGGAGACGAATAAGAATCAAATTTTTAAGGTTCACCAAGGATTTCAGCTTCATGCACTGAAGCAGATAACACCTCTGCATAATGGAGGAGAGATCTTTGAGCCTAGAGCTAGATTTTGCAAGCTTAGGCCACCAATGAGCTTGGACCTGAAAGAATAACAACCTTGTAAAGAGATCACCTTAGGCTTTATTGCTGGTTTAAGAGATCAAAGCACACATTTAGATCCCTGTAATCCAGTCTACAAGGAAATTATGGAAGAAAATATGGTTTAGATTACTCAACAGGTCGGAAAAAGCATGATAAAAGGGTAATTTGCATCCTTTTTTATCATTCTTTTTCCAAAAAAGGACAATCTAACACAAATGGATTTGCACCATGCACAAGAAGATTGGAAGCAACTTTTCACTAACAGTTAGCATTAGCATGTAGGCAATTGCTTGCAACAGTTCAAAGGTACTGACAGTTTTCTAACCAAATCTACTAGTAACAACATAAAAACAGGTCGAATAGTATTAAAGATATAAAGTACTATACAAACTCTATTGATGCAAGATTATAGAAAAAAAAAAAGATTGAATAGTATTAGAGAGATAAAGTCCTATACAAACTCTATTGATACAAGATTATGTGGACATGTGGCAGTGTTACATTATTGCTATATGGTCCCAATTATTTATTTATTTTTATTCCTTTGAAAATGTGAGACATGCGGTAATGATATAATGATACCACATCAGTTTTTGCATAAATAGAGTTTGTATAGAAGTTTATATTCGTAATAGAACTCAAACTGATCATATAGTATTATTAGTAAACAACTAAAACAGGCATTAGAATTTTTTATAAATTGAATTGCACTTTTCAGTAAAATCTTATTTATTGGATATTTTGAGTAATAAAAGTAGATAGTTGCAACTGCATAGAACATTGAGATGTTTAAGAATAACGACCAAGTGATGCAGGCAACATATTATTAACAAAACTCAACACAGCAAATATCACCAAATAAAATATTTTATCAACTAACCCAAGATGCCAAAAAAAAAAAAGGGGGTCTATTGATAAGTGGTTAATGCTTAGTGTAAACATACCTTTCATTTAATTGGTGCAGATGTGTTAGCAACTGGTTTAAAAAAAGATTCTAGCTTGTAAAATAATAATTAACAATGAATAAAAAACCCAAAAAAAAATGTGAACTATTGTTCGTTTGTTGAAGCATTGCTTACCAGCCCTGTGATGACTTTTTCTTGGCTGCTTTAATTTTTTCTATTGCCTAATATGATAAAAGAAATAAAAAATTAGTTTATCGTAAATCTTATTTCTTGATCAGCAATATAATCTCAGGGAGGGTGTAGGTTAATCAATCTAGAGTGCGAACCTTTATTATTCTATCACGGTTCATTTTCATTCACCAGAAAGTTAATCAACCCCTGAAAAATAGAACACTAGGTTTATTAATCAATTCAAAAGCAAAGGAATATGACATATATATTTCTCAGTAAGGCTATCAATTATCATTTAACTCTTCATCCGGAGCAGTCCACTTAATATCCAGCTACTCTTCATCAACAAAGACTTCTAGTTCTTTAAACAGTCTTTGAGCCTCTTGGTATGGCCAATCTTTTGGTATTAGATACCTGAATATATATATATATATATATGTGTGTGTGTGTGTGTGTGTGTGTGTACAGAAAAAGAGGCAGACACATTAAACTGCAAACATAATACTTTTAGTCTCTACAAAACCGAGAAAGTTAAACAATCATATTTGCAAATTAAAACCTACAGCAACTTGATTGTATATTAAAATCTAAAATTATTTCACACTGTTAAAAGTATGAGAACATGAATGCAACCATGTTATAACTTTCAACTAAACAAGAAAAATGCATACCTTTCTCTGTTTATGTTCTCTTGTATCGTCTCTATAGAGCCATATTGACGGATGAGCTTCAAAGCAGTCTGTCCGACGATACCTATAGCAGGTATTCATAATGGCACAAAATATGAAGTGCATTTTTGAACTTTTAGCCAAACACAAAAATAAACTTCATGCTAAATTTCAAAAAGAGAACCCAGAAGTGACATTGTAAATGAAAATTCAAATTACCTCAAATGCTATTACAATAATCACATCCTGAAAGAATGCACAAATCTATGAATTGATCCATAGTAAAATTCAGTTCCTCCAAAATCTGAAACAAAACTATCATTAGATTGACAAATGAGAAACTGAAGCTACTGCATGTGTTTAATGTTCAATGCACCTTTGCAACTTTGAACTCCATGACAGGTATTTTTCTTGAGAATGGCAAAGAAATCTAGGAGCACCAAAAGTTAGGGAATCCATATCCTCATAAGCCACAGCATAAACCTGAAACTCAGTAGAAATTTGACAAAACTATTATTAAATATTTTAATGGAAAACTTTGGAAAACCCAAGGAAAGTGAATATGCAAAGTAAACTTTGTTCAAAATGCCTAATAAGAACAAGCATAGTTCACGTGTCATAAAAAGTTTAATTCAGTTGATTTACTTCCTTGGCTCACACCAACAAACCCTAATAACCTACTAATCATGAACATCTAAGATACATGCCTTTCCTGATTTGCAAAGTGCAGCACACTGGGCCTCATCTTCAGAAGGAGCTTGCAGAAAGAAAAACAAAACCCAGTGTTCAATTCATCTCATTTTGTTACCAGCCAAGAAAGAGTACTTCATATACAAAACATTAAGAAAGACATCAGCAAAGTGGAAGAAAGAGCATACTTTTACAAAGTATTAAAGCCACCCAATGAAACAATTAAATTGCACATGCAATAACACCTCAACTACAGGCACTCCCATGAGTTTTAGAAGCCTTTTGCAGTCATCATTGTGCTGCTTTGTTACCTGCAATGATACGTCATGCATGACCATAAAGCTAAAACATATATACATTCCTTTTATTTTCAAACTCAGAATGACATAAATATGAATAAATTAATTAAAAGAAAGCATAAATTATGCAGTATGAAGAATAAGGAAAAGACCAACCTTTACAATCCACTTACTGAATTTCTCAACATCCTCCTTATTGCCAGTCTGCAATGCCCAAAACAATAAAAGTAGTGTGATCTATGGTTTGCAGTACAGTTATTCTAAAAAGTTTCAGAATGTAACATTTGAAGACAACCCTTGTCACCCATGGTTTTCTGATATATGTATAACATTTTGTTGGTGCTATGCAAATTTTCTTATGAAACTTCCACATATAAGCAAGCTTGATAACTAATATACGAAGTTCTTTTACAAGAAAACAAGAAAATTAACATAGTTTGGTATCTACATATAAATAGACTCATGTTCTAGTGTTTACACATAAGAGAGTTACTGTGTCCAAAACCTTGACTCTGTTGAAACAGAATACTCATGTTTATGTCTCTTCAGATAATAATGTTCCCACATTTTTTCTTTCAAATAATATATAATGAAATGTAAATGAAGAAAAAAATAACCAAAGCACAAAGACTAGAAATTTTAGAAAGATATTCACATACCTCAACAGCTTTTGCTTAATCCTCGGCAGCATCTGCCCTTTTTGAGTGACTGCATCGCAAATATAATAAAAGAAGCCTTATTAACCATGATGCAAAACAGTGTAAAATTTTAATAATCTTCTACGCAATAGGTGATGAAGCAATTGTATTGTGATAACAAGAGTACCGTTTTGCCAGCTCTTGTTTTTTTGAAGTATAGCGGTTTCCCATAAGCTAAGTTATTATCAAAAACACAAATTCAATCAAGCAACACTCCTATAAACTTAAGGTATGCTGCTATGACTAAAATTGAAACAATAATATATATATCTATATATATAGAGAGAGAGAGAAAGGAAAGGAAACTCATTACACTGGCTTTATCCCAGATTCAAGAAGCCTAATTGTCTGAGTAAACATGCCTTGTAAATGACTACAAAAAATGACCCAAAAAAACCCAATGTCAACATTCTTAAACCAAGCGAAGATAAATTAACATAAATACAATTGATTAACAAAATCAAGCAACTAAATATTAGCCATATTCCAATTTAATTGATACCGAATCATCAAATACCATTGACAAAGAGACAAATTGCTAATGTTTACCTAGTAACTTCACCAGCCTCATTTGTCAACATTTCAGTCCCACTTCTACCCACCACAATCTAAAAACATTCAAACCCAAAAACTCACAAGAAAAATTAAGTTTTAAAAACATAAAGTTGAATATCCTGGTTGAAAACAAACTAGTGGTTATCAAAATTTAACAAAAAATAAAATAAAGGGAATAAATCAACAAACAAGGAACTGGTAGATGCTCATGCTAGCATCAATGGCAACCTTGCAACCAAAATAGCTATCAAATTTCTGCTCTTTCATTGCTTTTGGTGCATTGTCAGCTAAAAGCTTTGTTAAACCCTAGACATGAAAAAAAATATATTATAGGTTGAGAAAATTACAAAAAAATATAAAATGAAATTAAAAATTAAAAAGTTATCTAACCTATATACCCATTGATAAGAACAACAGAAACACAGTATTAAGATTTCTCTTTAGGTTTGAGAGATACTTTACTCAGCCTTCAGGCATTTCCCGCCTACTCTTCCCGGCTCTGGATATATTGTTGTATACTATCTCCTAGACCTTTGTCTTTTAGATGAATAAACAATAATCCCTGTTAGTTTCAAAAATAATAATATACACGGAACTTTATAACAAGATATGCAATGGTAATAGGAGCGTCAAAAGGGCCAGGGGGGCTAGGAAAAATTTAGTCCATGAAGGCTAACAAATCGGACCGACTCAATTTAGTAAATAAAAAAGGATTAACACAGCCCATATATTCAGGTTCTAATGCACTGTATTAGACCAATTTGTGAGTTTTTATAATTTTTTTTTAAATTTTTTTAATTAAATTATATATGGAGCTTACAAGCCTAGGTCCATGGGCCCGTGTACCTTATTTGATATAGGCTTGTGATAGCTTCCTACCTTTCAACTCGGTTTGAACCTGTGACAGGCTCGAAACAGTCAAGGCTTTATTGTTAAAGGTACGACATGATCCTTTAGACACTTATAAGTGGTAATATAATGTACTCTATAATAATTTATTAATTAATTTTATATCAATTAGCCTTATTAATATTTCTTTAATACCCATTTAGATTCTATAATTTTTCAATTATTTCTTATTCTTCTTACATGGTTGCTATTTATTCCTTTTTTGGGGTTAAGATTTAACTCCACAAAAAAAAAAAAAAATCAATGGAAGAGTATTTATTGAACTCAATTTCTCCTTGTCAATTATGATATCTAGCAAAAGTAATCAATTAGAGCCATAATTAACTAAATTACTATAAATCAAATATGCATCTATTCATTCTAAGTCACAAAGCTACATTACAATGAAGATCACCACCGACTATGATAGCATTAAAAATATTTAATTGAGTAAATAATTAGTAGTCTTGATTTGTCTTAGTCTTCAAGACTTTTTTATTGGTTTTACAAATTCGACAAGTGTTAGTTAATGCACCTCATGTAGTGCCTTTTCTTTAGCATTTATTCTTTGTATATCTAGCTCATAAAAAGACTAGTTAATTCATGGAATAAATAAGCAAAAAAATTATAAATTTTTTGCTTTCAAAATTCTTTAAGTGGTATCAGAGCCATTCAGTTGTTTGTAATTTTTTGGTGAAGTTTCAAGTTATTTGTAAGAATTTCGGGACTCTACAAATTTGAAGTTAGGCTCAAACTTGTTTTTCATTATCAAAATTTTGCCAACATGATGTGTGACCTACAAGTGATTGGAGATATTAAGAAACTCAACAATAAAAATAATTACAAGACATGGGCAACATGTATGGAATCTTACTTGCAAGGCCCAGACTCGTGGGAAGTTATCAATGGCAATAAGACTACAAAGCCTAATAATGTTGATAACCTAAAAAAATGGAAGATTAAAATTGGCAAGGCAATGTTTGCCATTAAAACCATAACAGAGGAAGAAATGTTGGAGCACATAAGAGATGCCAAGACACCAAAGAAGGCTTGGGACACCTTTGTTTCACTTTTTTCATAAAAGAACATAACAAGGCTACAACTTCTCAAAAATGAGTTGTTGTCTCTCAAACAATAGGAGATTACGACCAGTCAGCACTTTTTGAAAATAAAATCGTTATGCCACAAGCTTTCTATTTTTGATTCTGAGTTTAAAATTGATGAATCTAAGATAAGGAGAATAATCATCCATAGACTAAGATATAAATTTAGAGGGTTTATTGCTGTAGTCCAAGGTCGACCAACTCAACCATTTATAGAAGATTTGGAGAATTTGCTTTTTGATCAAGAAGCCACTGCTAAACAAATAAAGAAAGTCTTTGTTAAAAGTTAGGAGGAGGTGTTCTCCACAAACAAAAGAAAAGGTCAGTGGAACATTGGCAAAGGATCTAAAAAAGATGGTGACAAGTTGAAAGATCATTAAGTTGGAAGTTCAAAACAATGGGGAGCAGAGAAGGCTCATGCTAAGAGTAATCAAACTAGAAAAAGGTTTAAAGGTATTTGCTTCAACTGTGAGAAAAAAAATCACATGGCAAAAGATTATTGGTCTATAAAAAAGTCTGCAGAAGGTAATATTGTTACTTCTAACATAGAAAAGTTAGTATAAGCAAAGTAGGATATTGAAGGAGAGCTGGCTCTCATAGTGACAATGTTATAACAAATAGACTACCAAAATAACTGGATCATGAACTCAAGTTGCTCAAATCACATAAGAGGTGACCAAAAAAAGTTACAAAGGCTAACTTAGTACAAAGGAAGTCACGTAGTGGTAACAGTTGACAACATAAAACTATCAATTGCTCAAGTAGGTGACACAATGATTACACCGTGGTACAGCTCGAATCAAGTATCACTTCAAGATGTGTATCATGTTTTGGGCATGAAAAAGAATTTGCTTTTGTTAGCTCAATTAATATCAATTGATTTTTATGTCTTGTTTGGTCCACAAGATATAAAAGTTTACAAAGATATCAAGGTCTCAAGAATACCTACTTTAGAGGAACAACAATTACAGTCTATCTATGTGATGTCAGTAGAATCTACATACGTGAATAAGACACGAAGAAATGAAACAGTTAATTTATGGCCTATGAAATTGAGCCATGTTAGCTATCACAAATTGAATATTATGATGAAGAAGTTTATGTTAAGGAGTATTTCATAACTTGAAGCAAGAACAAATAATGTTTATGTAAGATGTCAATATGGTAAAGCACATCAGTTACCATATAAGGATTCAAAGTTTAAAGTAAAAAAATCGTTTGAGTTAATTTACTCTAATTTGTTCGACTCTATTAAACAACCATTAGTAAATTATATGAAGTACATGTTAATGTTTATTTATGACTTCTCTAGCTATATTTGGGTTTTCTTTATGAAAGATAAATCAAAAACATTCTCAAAATTTAAAGAATTTAAAGAAGTCGTTGAAGGAAAAGTGGGGAAAAAGATCTGTGGTTTATGCATTAACAACGGTGGCAAATATACCCTAAATAAATTCTCCCAATATTTTCGTGAGCATCAAATATGTCATCAATTCACATATCTTAATAACCATAATAGAATGGTGTAGCAAAAAGAAAGAATTGACATCTTGTAGAAACATGTCGAAGTATGTTCCATGAAAATAATGTGCCGAAAATTTTTTGGGTTGAATGCATGAAAATTGCAACTTATGTGATTAACAAACTTCTTTAATCAAGGTTAGGTTTCATTTTACTTTTTGAAAAATTATGAAATATAAAGCTTATAGTTAGTTATTTTAAAGTATTTGGCTATGTATGTAATGTGTTTGTACCGAGTTATCTACATAACAAATTTGACAAATAGATAATTAGATATATCTTTATGGACAATAAAAAAAAGGGTAGATATGTTGTGATTCAATTAATGGAAAATGTTGCATGTCAAATAATATAATATTTGATAAAGCATCTTCGTGGTGGTCCGCAAAGAAAGAAGAATTGTAAGATTTTGAAGAAATCAAAGAAACATTTTAACAAAAGATAAAAAAAAAAAAAAAAAAAAGAAATTGTTGAAATAAGATCAAGTTGAAGACGTTCTAAGGAGCAAGACACTAAGCAAGAGATAATATAAAGTCCTTGGAGATTAGGCATTCATCGAGTTTCTACAATAGATGGTGAACTCAGTGAAGAATTTGCAAGTCTTCAACCTAATTATGAAGGTCAATCAAGATCCAAAATCTCAATTCTAAGTATATTAATGCAGCCATGACACAAGATGATTGTGTGAAAGAACCTAAAACATTTGTGGAAGCTTCTCAAAGTTCAAATTGGATCAAGGCCATGAAAGAAGAGATTATTGTCTCAAATCATAATCAAACGTGGGAATTGGTGCTGAAGTCACAAGATGTGAAACCCATATATTGTAATTGGGTTTGCAAGATCAAGAGTCATTCAAATGGATCAGTTGAGAGATATAAAGTTATAAGCAAACTAGTACATATACACGGCGAAAATACATAAATATATGATTTATTTTTTAAAATCTATGCAATAAATTCTAGTGTTATCATATGTATATAATACAACGTAATAAATATTTATATATCTCTAGTTAGACGATTTTGTCAAACCAAGAATATAGATCAATTGTCTCTACTTCTCTATGATATCCACACAATTGAGAATTTGATTCGGAATATTAACCCTTATGATTTGAATATGTAATATTTTGTGCATTTTTCTTTTCTCAAAAGTAAAGACGTAAAAAACAAACTTTAAGCATACCTCTAAAATGCAAATATTATATGTTTATATTATTATTTTATGTATTTAATTTTGATTTAAACTATTTGGTTGAGTTTTTTTATAAATCTTGATTTATTTAGTAAAGTAGTTACTAATAAATTTAATTAAATGTTTACATTATATGTTTAATCAAAATTAATACCCAAACAACTCAACGAATTATAAATTTATTTAGGATTATATATATATTATTCTCAATCTTAATATACTACCTAATAAGTTCTCGTAATATTAGCAGTAACATCAATATTTAATTTTAGTATTATAAATAATTAATAGTATCTAACAACATATTATAACTACCCAATTGACGAGAATATCAATATTGACATTCTCTATATTGTTATAAAATGTCATCTATTTTATTACATATAATATTTAAAAATATTAAAATATATCATTTTTTATGTTGAAAATTATAATAATTTTAAATTTAAAAATTATAATACCATTGTCACTATGAGAATCACTTATGACATTCATATAATGATTTATGTAGCATTCCTATGATGAATCGGTCCAGTATATTAGTTCATTAATTTATCCCCATATCATAACACACATATGTTATTATTAGTTATTATAGATATTAATCTCTATACATTATTGTTAT
>CP135554.1:10169285-10194705 GCA_032402905.1 Khaya senegalensis | reverse complement strand
AACATCAATATTTAATTTTAGTATTATAAATAATTAATAGTATCTAACAACATATTATAACTACCCAATTGACGAGAATATCAATATTGACATTCTCTATATTGTTATAAAATGTCATCTATTTTATTACATATAATATTTAAAAATATTAAAATATATCATTTTTTATGTTGAAAATTATAATAATTTTAAATTTAAAAATTATAATACCATTGTCACTATGAGAATCACTTATGACATTCATATAATGATTTATGTAGCATTCCTATGATGAATCGGTCCAGTATATTAGTTCATTAATTTATCCCCATATCATAACACACATATGTTATTATTAGTTATTATAGATATTAATCTCTATACATTATTGTTATCATATTCACAATAATATTTAAGTAGGGACATTCAAAAATAGTATCTAACTAATTGAATTTATTATTCTAAAGGTATTATTATATTTATTAAACACACAGATATTTAATAATGAAATAATTAAATAATATATATAAATAAAAAAATATCATAATACAAATATCTAAAATACTATTGGATTTAGAACATATACGAACAAAAACTTAACTAATTGCTAGTAGTTTTCTCAATAGTATGGAACAGACTATGATGAGTCGTTTAGTCTTGTTGTTAAGCTTACAACTGTTCGAGCTTTACTTGTCCTTGCAATTGCAAAAAATTAGAATTTATGGTAGATGGATATAAGGAATGCTTTTCTATATAAAGAATTGGATCACGAGACTTACATGGAGCAACCAAAGGGATAAATGTTATTTCGATTATATGTGTAAATTGAGAAAAGCACTTTACAACTTAAAGGAAACACTCCGAGCATAATATAGTAGAATTGCTAAATTTTTATTATTTAATAATTATTCTAAAACTCATGCAAATTTTAGTTTGTTTGTAAAAATCATTAAAGGAAGGATATTAATTGTACTAGAATATGTGGATGATTTGATTATCATTTGTGATGATAAGAAAGAGATTTGTTAAACAAAAGAGAATTTGTCAACCCAATTTCAAATGAAGGAATTAGGATAGTTGAGATGTTTTCTTGGATTAGAAGTTGACAGAACAAATATGAGGTTGTTCTTATGTTGACAAAAATATGCAAAAGATTTGTTGCAAAAATTTAGGATGCTAGAGTGCAAGCCAATTTCAACACCAATGGTGCCCATTGCTAAGATATGTGCACACGATGGCAAAAATCTAGAAAATGAAACTATGTATTAACAGTTGGTATGACGCTTGATCTATCTAATATTATCATGACAAAATATATGATATGCAGTTGGAGTTGCCAACTAGTATATGTAGAACCGAAAGAAGTCTCACTTGGAGGTAGTTTGACGAATATTGTGATATATGAAGGGTACGATTAACTATGGTCTTTTGTATGAGAAAAGCGAAAGTTGCAAGCTAGTCAAATACTATGATGCAGATTATGCTAGAGACTATGACACACGTCGATCAACCACCAAATATGTCTTTATGATTGGTCCTGGAGTAGTTTTTTTGGTGCTGTAAAAGGCAACTGATAGTTTCTTTGTCAACAATTGAACCAGAGTATAGAGTAGTAGCAATAGCAGCTCAAGAAAGTACATAGCTAGTACAATTAATGAAAAATCTACATCAATTGGTAGATTATTCAGTGTCATTATATTGCAAAAACTTGTCTGCAGTTCGCTTGGCAAAAAATCCAATATTTCATACAAGGACCAAGCATGTGGAAGCTCATTATCACTTTCTTAAAGAAAAGGTTCTGCAAGAAGAGATCAAGATGCAATACGTAATGACTGATAATCAAATTGCAAATATATTCACCAAAGGTTTGAGCACTAAAAAATTTGAAGAGTTCCGGAAATAGCTCAATATGATTGAAAGGAAGAAAGTCCGTGGTGAGGGGAAGAATTGAAGATCACCACCGACTGTTACAGCATTAAAAATTTTTAATTAAGTAAATAATTAGCAATCTTGATTTGTCCTAGTCTTCGGGTCTTTTTATTGGTTTTACCTATTCAGCGGGTGTTAGTTAATGCACCTCACGTAGTGCCTTTTCTTTAGCATTTATTCATTGTATATCTGGCTTGTAAACAGCCTAGTTGATTCATGGAATAAATAAGTAAAAAAATTATAAATTTTTTGCTTTCGAAGTTCTTCATACCAAGCTTGAAGGTAAGGGATATTCTCCTCACGTTCAAGTCTATATTAAATTTAACAAATTTTGTTATGTGGACTCAAAAAATTATTTCTTTTTTGTATTTTTGGTATTTTTAATTTAAAAATAGACTTTAATACTAAGTTGAATATGCTACTTCACTTAAAGGTTTTAACTTGAAGATAAAGGCCATTAACACCAATAATTGAGCCTTATTTGTTTTCTTGAAGCAGCTGAACTTGAAAAGAAAATTGGGCTTGATTTTGTTTGATCCGGTCGGATATATATAGAATATTGCATCGATAGCTATAAAATGGCTAGCTAGATACACAAATGTTTGATTTAATCTATAAATGGTATTGTAAACTTGTTATTACAACAAAACAGAAGCAGAGTGTCAATATCAAATTACATTCTTGTTAAATAGATATCTAAGCAAAAGATAATGCAAGTAACAAAACAACTAGCAAGGGAGGATCAAGAAGATAAAATTCCTTGATCCAGTGGGGTATGTATATATAATTTTTTTTTTTAATATTTAACGCCTTGTATAATTAGCTCATTATTTTACTTAGATGTTAAGTTAATTCTCACACTGACCAAATTAGCAACTTAGCAAACAGAAACAGCCAGCATGATTTCACAAATTGTGTCCATTGAGATTTCAAAGCTACTTGCGATATCTCCAAGTTCAAGCTTTGTTGAATATCAAAATAATTAATTAGGCTCATGATTTTTGTTGATTAAATAAGGGATTTTATTATTTAAGTCCTTTCTGGTAAAAAGAAATTCATAAACCATAAGTTTTAAGAAAACATTACCTAAATCCTCTTTGTTTACTTTTTATTTTACTTAAATACTTTTCATTATTACAAAAGTTGGAAAAAAAAATGATAATTGAAGTGTAAAATAATATTTATATCCTTAAATTTTTTTTTAGTTGTTTTTTAGCCATCGATATTATTAAAAATATATTAAATATTATTAAGATATTATTTGATAATTTAAAAATTTTACTTTGAAAGTAAAAAAAAAAAGAATTAGAAAATTACTAAAATTTAATTAGACTATATTTAAGATAAAATAAATGTATTAAAAAATTGTTAAATTAACATTAGTCACATATGGTAAAAATAGAACTAAAATGATATTTAAGAATAAGAATATTACTTTTAAACTTCAATTACTTTTTTTTAAAAAAACTTTTGGACCAGTGAAAAGGATTCAAGTGAAAGAAAAAGTAATTTAAAAAGGGTTTATGTAATATATTTTTAAAACTTATAATTTTTAAATTTCTTTTTACAATTATATAATAATATTTTGGTTAAATAAAATAGTCAAGATAACAGAGGAAGAAACAACATGGATATATTTATAACTTTGTTAAAGAGAGAATAACAAATTAAGTCCACCTTATTGTTACAAATTCCACGTTGGATAAGAATGGGAGGTTATAAAGGTTTATAAGGGTAGGGTACCGTATACTTTAATGGACATATTTTTTGAAAAGAAAGTAATGGCCCAACCCGTAACAAAGTGGTATCAGAGCAAACTCATTTTGACTCTGATGTCTCAACCAAGCGCCCATGCGTAATGGTCGCGTCTATAAAAGGCTCATAAGTCTCAAAGTAGAGTAGGATGGGTATATAGAGAGGGTGTCACAGAATTGGGTAGAGAGAATATCACAAATCCCACGTTGAATAAGAACGACGATTATAAAGATTTATAAGGATAGGGTACTGCACACTCTAATGAACATATTTTTTGAAAAAAAGGTAATGATCCAGCATGTGACACTACAGGCAGCCATAAAATGTTATTCTATGTACGGTGGATACACCGAAAAGTTGGTTGATTAATGTGCTCTATCTTTAACTCGTTGTCCATAAATTTCTCTAGGTCTCTCCACCATGGTTAAGTCCATTTCATTTATTTTTTCTCCTGTAATTGGGTAAAACAATCACAAATATTTTCTTACTCAAATCAAGCATGATGCTAAAAATTACCCCCTTACACATTTTTGATATATATTTTAAATATTAACAACATGCAGAAGGACAAGGAGGCTATTAGCAATGGGCGGAAGGGTGGATTCAGAGCTTGCACATTCATTTTCAGTGAGCGAATTGCTTGATTTTTAACATAAAACTTGAATGATAAATTAATTAATCAAGTTTAATATAAAACATGATGGATTAATTTCTGTATGTTTTTGTAGTATTAGCAGCATTTGAGAAAATGGGATTCGTTCAAACCCGATAAGCTTGGTTCTGAATTATAAAGATTTTATCCACTTTGATGTTGCGCCCTCTGCTAACACACACAAGCTTCATGGGTTCAACTTTCTTGCTCTCAGTCTGCGGTGGCTCATCTCCAACACTTACGAGCCCAGATTCTCCACTTGTTTGACCTTCGAAGCCATTGAAGTCCTGGTAAGAAACGAGCTAGTCATCTCCTACCTCGCTCACATCAATGTCAGTGAAAAGTCAATATTGCCGTACAAAACTTACTAAATTATTTAGTTATCTAGTGGAGCAAAACCTATATTATATTTATATACACTGAAATATTGAAACCCATAAATCTTATCTGAAAGATATTTTATACTTTATAAGCTAAAGACAATTACATGTAACTCTCAATGTTTTTTTTTTTTATTTAATAATCATAACCGAACAATTAAGATTGTAACTAATAAAAAATATATCATACAAAAAATTAAAAATTATAATGAAAATATATACGTCGTAGAGAAATATGATCTAATTGTTAATTGATAAATAAATAACAAAAATATTATAATTATAATAATTATATTATTTTATGGCAATTGTAATTTATTAATTTTGTTTCATTTTCGATAATAATATTTTAAGGATTAATACAATAATTTTATGTTAATTTTAAATTATTAATATAAAATTTGTATTGTGTTTTAGTGTTGTGATTTAAATAATTGTCACATGTAATATCTACTTTTCTCACGATTTACATATGGCCAAAAACTTTACTTCATACAGTAATTAGTATCTAAACCACCACGTGTCAACTGCATGAAAGATTTTCACACAGTGATTTGGATTATAGAATTCGAGGGGAAGCTCATTACTTATCGGTGCTTGTATCATATTTTTATTTATTCATAAAAATATTTTTTAAAAAAAAAAAATGTGCTTAATTTGAACGTAAAATTTGTTAGAATTTAATGAAATTCAAATTTTACGTTTATAGAAAATCAAGAACAAATGTAAGTGGTGCAAAATCAATAGATTAATTTGCATGAAAAAGGGACACATCAAGAGAATTATTGTTTTTATTTCTTTCATATTTTCTTTTTTATTTATTGTACAAATCAATCAAGAGATCACCATCTTAGGTGTACAAATCAATCAAGAGAATCCACAATCTCTTTCGTATAGTATTTCTTTACTTATTGTACAAATCAGACAATAAAAATTATCATCTTCGCTGCACAAATCAAGAAAGAGATTCCCCAGTCTCTTTCATACTTGGGATTGTCAAAGATGTGTCCAATGTGAGGATGCCAATTATTTCATGTACAATCTCAATCTCTTTCATATACTATTTCTTTATTTACAAATTAATCAAAAGGGAGGGATTGCTTACGGTACATGCATGTATTGTTATATTTATTTTCTTAATTTTTATTTTAATATTTTAAATTTTTTATTTATATTTTAAGTACTATTAAATTTATATTTTAAATTTATTATTATACATTTTAAATTTATTATTCATATTTTAAAAATTATTTATCATTTATTTTATATATTTTAATATTTTTATTTTTATAAATTTTACAAATATTATTACAAGTTACAAAAATTTTTTTTTTTTGAGTAACCATGCATGTATGTATCACAACTGCTTCCATCAAGAGATTATCATCTTAGCTGTACAAATTTGTAATTTCTTTTGTGTGCAGTAAAATCTATATATTATTATGTTAACGTAGATTTTATTTCTTACGCAAGATTACAAGTTAATAAAAATATAATTATTAAAATTATTATTTTTATTTTGTTATCTTTTATGTAATTGATATAGAGATAAAGTATATATTATATTAATAATTAAGCAATAGTGTATCTCTTATGTATATTAGCCAATTAATTATGATTTTTGACTATTTTGAAATATAACTACGCAAAATAACCAGTAATCCTTACTTATTTCAATGCTAAAGAGCCTTCTAGTTATATCATTTGCTTTACAAATGAGTTGCTGAATAGCTAATTGTGTTTCACATGAATTTCGTGAAACATAAAATTTTTATGACCTAATACTCTATAATACCGACAATCTTATCTCCAAAACTAAACTGCGTCAACTACTCAATGACTTTTGTAACAATTTTCCTCGTATAAATCATGGAAATTGCATCACCAATTATCAGCATTGATTAGGCAACATGGAGAACTCTCTCAGCTCCATAACCAAAATGGAATCACTATCACATATTTTCCAAGTACTGGAGATAAACGGACAAGAATTACCTGAGAAATATATCTACAAAGGAAGAAATGCTAGAGCCTTGAATGGTTCTCAACCGTCTATGGAAATTCCATTTGTTGACATTAGTCTACTGAATTCTCCATTGTCCAGCAAAGAAAAACTTCAGAAGCTTCGCTCAGCTCTTAGTTTTTGCGGCTGCTTTCAGGTATCGTCTGACTTTTTATTTTACAGTTAGTGATTTTATTCTACTACATATTTAACCTTAAATGTCTTTACTTCATGTGCAGGTAGTAATATTGTTTTGGTTGAGTGCAGGGGAGGCACTTTTGAAGCAAATAAATCTTATTTCTTTTAATATATATACATATAGATGAAAAAACAAAAAGCCTAGAAAGTCATGGACCGTATATATACACCGGGTAAAAAATAGATAAACACGAAAATATATGCATGATTTCATGAAATAGAAGAGTTCTTTTCATAAGAGATTTGTATACTTCAATTTTAAGATTTTATAGTTGTTTCAGAGATGTAAAGAGAGAGATTGAGTATCTATCTTGTTTGTATTAAAAAAAGATCTTAGTTGAGATTGATCTTTTTGCTTATCAGTTTATATTACTGCGACAATTTACTCAGATCTCTTACATTTTCAGGCTGTCAATCATGGAATAACGACTACGTTTCTAGAAAAGATGCGTGAAGTTTCCCTACAGTTCTTTGCGCTGCCTCCGGCTAAAAAGCTGAAACATTCCACAGCAAGCAGTGGCATTCATGGCTACAAGAATGATTTGATCACTGAGAATCAAACACTTGAATGGTCTTGCCGAATGAATATTTTAGTCAGTCCTGAAGATCAAGGACAGCTCGAATTTTGGCCTCAATACCCTAAAAACTTTAGGTAATTTAATAGCCCGTTTAGTATTCTTTTCCAAAAGAACAAAAAAAGGGGGCTATTTTAGAGAAGGAAAATGATGTTTTCGAAAGAGACAAACTTTATTGGAGAAAAGTTTAACTTTTGTTTGTGGCCATTACTACTGCAGGGAAATTTTGCATGAATATGGTATCAAGTTAGGGGAGATATCCGAAGACATCCTTAAGGCCATGGCAAGATCATTGAATTTGGATGAGAATTGCTTTCTGGACATGCAAGGAGAAAATTCAAGAATTATTGCGAGATTCAACTTTTTTTCTCCATGTCCGAAATCTGAAAAAAAATAAAAAGCTTTTATCTTATTTTTATTAGAAAGACATGGATCCTCTATGTACACTAGGTACGAAATAGATAAACACGAAAAAATAGACATGATTTCATGTAATAGAATAGTTTTTTTCATAAGAGTTCTGTATACTTCGATTTTGAAATTTTATAGTTGTTTCAGAGGTGTAAAGAGAGAGATTGAATGTCAATGTGGTTTGTATTAAAAAGAGAACTTAGTTGAAATTGATCTTGTTGCTTGTCAGTTTATATTACTACGACAATTTACCCAGATCTCTTATATTTTCAGGCTGTCAATCATGGAATAGCAACTACATTTCTGGAAAAGATGCGTGAAATTTCCCTACAGTTCTTTGCGCAGCCTCCGGAGAAAAAGCTGAAACATCCCACAGCAAGCAGTTGCATTCACGGCTACAAGAATGATTTGATCACTGAGAATCAAACACTTGAATGGTCTTGCCGAATGAATATTTTAGTCAGTCCTGAAGATCAACGACAGCTCGAATTTTGGCCTCAATACCCTGAAAATTTTGGGTAATTTAATAGCCCGTTTAGTATTATTTTCTAAATAAACTTGTTTATAGAGTGAAAATGATATTTTTGATGCGATCTTTTTACAATTGAAAAAAAAAAAAAAAAGTGAAAAGGCCAAACTTTCTGAAGAAAAATTTAACTAACTTTTGTTTGTGGCGATTACTACCGCAGGGAAATTTTGCATGAATATGGTATCAAGTTAGGGGAGACATCTGAAGAAATCCTTAAGGCCATGGCAAGATCATTGAAGTTGGATGAGAATTGCTTTTTGGACATGCAAGGAGAAAATTCAAGAATCATTGCCAGATTCAACTGTTTTCCTCCATGTCCGAAATCTGATAAGGTTCTTGGTTTCAGACCCCATACGGATGGATCAGTAATCACCATTATCTTGCCAGACAAAGAGGTCGAAGGTCTTCAATTCCTGAAGGGCAATCAATGGTATAAAGCTACTACTCTCCCTCAGGCTCTTCTCGTTAACAATGGGGACCAGGGAGAGGTAAGTACTATAACGATTTTAATATATAAAAGTTTTTAGGTAGGAGTGTTTGCACCTAATAGAGATGTAAATACAAAAATTATTATTATAACTTAATTATTCTTAATTCAAGTGATATAAAGGTTAAATATCCATTACATTAATAATTAATTAATAAAATATGTCAAATCTAATTTATAGATATTAATAAAAGAGACCAACATAAATTTAAAAAAAAAAAAATCTAGTACATGTATACTATATTTTTTGCAATATATAAATAATTGTTACTACACAAAGACAAATTCTTTTAGATAGAATTTTTTAAAAATATAACTTACTCGAATGTAAAATTTATTCTTATTTATAATAGACATGAATTGATATTAAATTTTTTTAAAACTACATAAAAGTAATTTTTATATAAAGTATCATTATAAATAATTTTTACCGTTAAAAAAATAAAAATTAAAAAAAATTAATTTTATTTTCATGAAATCATCATTATTTTAATATATGTTATTGTTTGATAGAATCCTAATGTCATAGTGTGAGTTAGATTCAAATTCTAAAGATCTTGTATCTTATTACAAGTTTTACTAGTTATCAATAATTATAAACTAAGAGCGTGTTTGACAATGTTGTTTGTTTTTACATAACATTAAAAGAAAAGCACAATAGGTAAAGTATTTTGTGAATACTCATTTTTTAACTTAGAGCTTGATGTTTATATCAAATATCATCTCACTTATACTTCATATTTAGTGTTTGAAGAAAATGTAGCTTAATTAAAAGCCACAAATGGAGTATATTATTATCTAATATTATATCTTAATATGAGCATAAGAGATTTGAATGTACGGTGCATATATACAGATAATAAGTAATGGGATATTCAAGAGTCCGATACACAGAGTGGTGACAAACTCTCAACGACAAAGAATTTCAGTGGCCATGTTTTTTGTTCCAAATTTAGAAAAAGAGATTGAACCAGTGGATGGATTGATCAGCGAGGAAAGGCCGAGACTATACAAAAAGTTGAAAGATTATGACAACTTCTATTTTCAACGCTACTGGCGAGGGGAGATGCCAATTGAAGCAGCAAAGATTTAGATTTTCTGCTGTTCACTTCGAAGCCTTGGGACAAATAAGTGATTTAGACTGTCTTTCTGCTACTTGTGATGTGGAATAAATAATCAAGCGGAAAATAAAAAGCATTTCAGGATTTGGTAATCCATGCTTTTTAAAAGTTGTAAGAGTTGACGTTTAGTAAATCAAAAGTAATGTTTGATGCTCTTGTAATTTTACTTCCATTGTAGAAATACAACAGCAAAGGTTCTGTTTGTTTTTGTCATATGAAATATAAATAAAGTTAAATGTTTGAATCTAAAAGTAAACATCTTGAAAAAAATATATACATATAAAAACAGTATTTCATCTTCAAGTGATACCACCATTAAAATATTTTTATTTTTTAAATTAAAATGTTTAATAAAGTGCACAAGACAAATATCTTAACAAATTACACATTGGCAATTGGCAGTTAATAAAATATAATATAATAAAAATATTAGATCTTAATTATATATAAATGAAAATGTACACAATTTATTATATATATATATATATGAAACATATACTTATTCTTTATATGTAAATGTATAGAATATATATATATATATATATTTTTTCAATTTATGCTATTGTTATGATGCTACAAATTTCAATCCGATTATATAACTATTCATTAATTTGCATCGGCGGGGCATAGTCCTAATTATTCCTATTTTAAAATTACAATTGATATAATTAGATCAAATTTTTCTTGGTGTCAAGATAATAGTTCTGAATGGTTGTCTACTCTCCAGAAAGGATAGAAGAATGGGAACCTATCATGGGTCAAAATGTACACGACTCTTGAAAAAATTTAAAATTTTTATAAGAGAAAATCTGTTTCCAATTAAAATTTATAACAAAGTGGCCTAGATTGTAGTAATTTTTTAAGTTAAACAAGGAGGGTGTGCTTAGAAAGTTAGAGGTGGACATTCATTAATTTTGGGTTTTCAAAGTTGTTGAACGAGCAATAGAGAAGCCTTGTTGTCCATGGAAGTGGACCCAAATTCTTTTAGTAAAAACAACGAAATAACAATGTCACCTCTAATAAAATTATCTATGTAATAATAAAGTATTAAAATGAACTCTTTTAATAATAAATCAAGTAAAAATTCATAAACTTAATAACATCTTGATTAATAAAACCTTTTATTTTTTTGTAAATTTAATACTTAAATATATATATATTTATTTTTATCAATATCGTAATTAAGAATTAATATTAAAAACAAAGGGGTTGAATAAATTATCGAATTAAACTCACATTAGTCAAAAGTAAAAAATTCTCCTCCTTCTTTGGTAATGTATTTAATTTATGATCTAAGATTTAGCAAAATGGTGGTTCATGTCCTTGGCAAGCTGGCTCTCTCTTTCTGAGCCTTGTGTACTACTTGAGATGGTCCGTCATCCTTTAAGAATTTGTTATATTTTTTTTTTTTTGTCATTGTTGTTAATTATTTACTATCAATCAAACCTAGAATTTGCGAGACTCGTTCATGTCCCTGGCAAGTGAGCTCTCTCTTTCTCTGAGCCTTGTGTATTGTTTGAGATGCTCCAGCATCCTTTTAAGAATTTTTGTTAATTATTTACTATCAGTCAACCTAGGATTTATGAGACTCGAGGAATTGTACAATTGTTGTTAATTATTTTTGTATATTACATATGCGATTGTTAGTTAATGAATTAATTCACGCGGTGACTAACAGTTGTGTGTATGTGATATTATGGGACACCATGAGCTCACGTGCGTGCCTGCCTGCATATTATATCTTTTAGTTAATTGGGCTCAAACTCTCTCGCCCATTAATTTTTTTGTCTCTCCCATGTGATCACGACAACAAAAGCTACTATGATAACCGTTAACATCTATTACCTCATTCAGCCAGTTAAATTCTTTTACTATTAAATTTATCAAATCGGATACCTTAACTCATTCTAAACAATACTTGCTTTCACGACTGCGGCTGTGATTGATTTTGTAGTCAGAAGCAAGCATGTGATATGAACCTGTCCTGGAAATTACAATAACAACAAATTCTTAAGGTTAATAAAATATCTTCATGAAAATGTTGGTTACATAAGTCTATTCTCATGAATGGAGTCATGCATGGTATCGACCTATATATTATATTTATATAAACTATTTATGTATTATATGGTATAAAACATAATACCTATTTAAATAAAAATTTTAGGACAACTTTTAAAAATGTGTATTTTTGGTAAATGTATTAGATTTAAATCTAATAAAGATGATCATATTGTGACAATATTTTGTATAAAAAGTAAATGTATATTTTTAAGTTTTGATATTAATGTTAGTTACTGATCTCACAATTTAAATTTTGTAGTCAAACATTTTATTAATGTAACATTTAAATAATACTTTATATCGTATTTAATTTTTACAATTCTATCTTTGATCAACTAATTTTTTAATTTTTTTTTTCATATTAACATGATCTTAAAATTAGTCTCTACATCTTGATAAATTTTACTTATATTTTTGTTTTAAAATATATAATTTTAAATTTTCACTAGTAATTCATATATGCTTTATATGTAGAAGCATTGCTTTCATTTGTTGCCTTATTTAATTCATTTTTTTTTTTAAAAAAAATCTTCATATAATAGAGTATTTTGAAATTTGATTTGAAATGAAAGAGAACTCATAATTGAATGGTTTATTCACAAACCCTAGTAGCTTCCTCTTAATCCTCATCTCCAACCTCAACATGAATAGGATAGATTGAGAGAGAGAGAGAGAGAGAGACATAAGCATATGTCCCAAAACAAGCACGAAATTTGATCGCATTAATATTACACACATGCAGAGAGAGGAATGTATGACTGTCGACATTTAGTTTCGGACAATGTCTCAATCTGCAAGAAAATGCAAGTTACGAAAACGCAACGCAGGTAGCTTATTATTATATGGACCTGTTTGCAAAACGAAGAAAAGCCATGTCTATTAGTTGAGACGTGGAGATTTACATAGAACTCAACTAAAACAAAAGGGGTTTTTGTTCATTTCCAAAATTTCAATCAATCTTCGCTCAACAAATCACCAAAAAGAATAAGAAAAAGAAGTTGTGACACAGCATACAAGTGAACCCCATGCATGCAAGATTCGTTGAAACTTCGTTTTCTTTACCTAACTTACGTTCGTTGGGATGCTATAAGCCAATTAACTCTTCTCGTGTACGTTTCAAGTTTTCACTTTTGAAGCTGTGTGTTTGTTATAGATATGTGATTCCCACTTCAAGGAACACATCGAAGAGCAGAATTACCCTACAATCCATTGTACTCATGCTGGATGCCCTTTTTTTTTTGGTAATTTTCATGTTTTCAGTTGTACACTACAAGTGTTTTCTATAATATTTTTTTGATTTATGTATTATATATTCAAAATTGTTGAAAATTTTAACATACAACTTAAAAATTACAATAAAAAATTAAGAATTGTACAATATTGCGGAATGCATTATAACTTGATATTCATAAAAAAAATATATATATATATATATCAAATAATATATCAATATATTTGATGCATCTAATTTTGTACAAATATATCGATCTTTTATTAATAAAGAATTCATAATTATTATATTTGATGTATATGTATTCATTCAATAAAATCACATTAAATAAGTAGTTTTATTTTTAAAAATAAATATATTTTCATTCAAATATCTTTCAAAAGGATGACAAATATATTTTAAAAAGTGAACTCGAATTCTCCAAAATAAATACAAGACATTCCTTTTGTGTGGAAGCAAATTTTGTTCTTTTTAAACTTAAAATTTAAAGTTTGAATCTCTAACTAGAAAATTTCATACTATAAAAGATATACTTCTTAAAAAATTTTATCAAACCAATAATGGAGAGATGTGGACCTTACTGTTATGAAGAATGTTTGAATTGACATTGATAAGGGAATTGATAAGTTGTGGTAAGGAGTCAAATTCATGGCCCTACCACAAAGAATTACGATTCCTATTTTGCCGTGTGAACTACTTAATTAGAGCAAGGAATCTCCCCATTATTTAACAAATTAATTGGAAATGTAATTAAAGGAATAAATTATTCACGACTGATGTCTTAGTTGACAAATTACTGCCTTTGTTCTTAGTTTCAAAAATTTGACACAACCAAGTCTAATTGAATTACCAAAACTGAAGAAATTGTTCTTTGTTTTGGCCCAAGTGTAATTACGTTTTAATGTCAATAAAACGAAAGAAAATTCATTAAGTATTTAATTAATTGTTATCGAATAAAGATTGGTGGTGGGGAAGAGGAAAGGGGAATAAAGATTAAAGAAAGAGCATGCCGATGGCATCTATCCATGTGCAATTATGCAGGGACATTAATGGTCAATTAATTCATTATTAATTTCCCATAATTATATTAATAATTCATAATACTGCCATTTAATTGATTGTCTGTACTGTAGCATGCTAATATGATTCTGAATTTATGATTATTTTGTAATTTATAATTTTTATACATATTCCTACAATTAAATAATATTTTTTAGTAGAATGTTAAAATTAAAAAATTGGAAAAAATTGAGACATATAACAAAAAAATTTATAAATAAAATGAATGACTTAGGTTTATAATGAATGTATTGTAACCATATTTTATTAGTATATGATTATTAATCTTACATCCAAATCTAATTGAAAGCATATTAAAAAGTAAAATTATATTAAATTCTAAGGAGGCTGATTCAGCCACCAACCTTCAATAATTAGGGAAGGTAGTTATTGGTTTCACTATTCATTGCCCTGAATCCCATTATTAATTAAATTTTCTCTTAATACCTAATTTTCTCACCAACCGATTATTAGTCATACTAAGAAAAAACTGGCCTCTACAATTTTTTTCTAGGAAAGAAAACAATGGATCAAAGATATAATGATTATATCATGAATGGGAAAAACAATTTTTCCACTAAAAGAAAATAAGAAAGTTCCATTATTTTCAAAAGATCACGTAGAAAAATGTAGAACTTGGACCACTGTGAATGGTTCTCTAATGGATCACATTGACATGTGCATGGACAGCACCATAAAAGAGAAAAAAGAAAAAAAAAAAAAAAGGAGGTTTGAAATGCGAAAATTATTAATATATATTTAATGTATTTAAAAATATAAAATAAAAATAATTAATATAAAATTTTAAATATATAATTAAAAAAATAAAATATGATTAAAAAATTTAAAATAGTTAATATGATAATTAAAAATTTAAATATAAATTATATAAAATATATTATTGACAATTTTTTATTTTGTATATGTTGTTTTGGAAAAAATTAATTAAAAATAAGATGAGAATTTACAAAAAAGCGGGAAAACACAGCTGTAAGCCGCAAAATCACAATCACGGGGTTCCACCACCCAGAATCCCCTATTAATGATATACACACAGCTCCTGTACCACCAATTCCCAGTCAGTGGTCCATCATACGGAACCAACCTAAATTATCCACGTCAAATCATTTCACCGCCTTTACTTACATTTTACAGACCTAATTCGTTTGTCACAGAAAACAATCAGAGTCGCCTGTCATCTTAATATAACTCTGGTTAAATCTGTAGATCCGTGCAGTAATGGTATTTATACCTTCATGTATTTTTAACAAGATAATCTGTCTAATTACATACAAGGGCCTGTTTATTAATTTTTTGCTTTTTGAGAATTGAAAGTAATGTCGTAATTTTGGTCATTATGATGTATTAATAATTGTGTTTGTTTGTTTTCTATTTTAATATTAAAAATTTAAATTTGAGCGTCATTTAAAAGTAGTTTAATAAGATAATGTAAGTTAAAAGTCTTGTGACGAGGATCATAGATACGAAGGTATAAATAGACAAATTATGCTTTTATATTTAAAAGTACAAGAAATTAGGGACCTGGTTGTTATTATCCTGTAAATCTTGGGTTAGATTCTAAAACGCGACTCTTGTCTTAAAAAACTTGAAAAGCCCGGCAAACTCTCTCACTGTTCTTTATGGGAACCAACACATTCTCTTTCTCTGTCCGCAATCAGCTCAAAATTTACGTTCACGCGTTGTATTTATAATAAAAGAGAAATTTCTCTTTGAAAACATATTATTTAATTTAGTTTCTGGTTGGATTACTGGCTACTTTATAGTGTATAGACAACAAACACATTGTTATAGTTTCAAGTCTGTTTTTTTTTTCAAGATTTGGGTAGCAGAAGTTGATATTTTGAGACTGAAACTAGAGAAAAAAAAATTGAATCTTTTCTGGTTTGGGTTTGTTGTGTTTCTTGCATTTGGCAAATGGGTTAATGGATTCTTGGAGTTTAATGAAACAGAACTGTCTCGTGTTGAAGATTATGGTGGTTTTGGCAGTAATGTTTCTTATTTTGGTATCTCAAAAGCTTCTCACAGTCCCTTAATGGTAGGATTAACTCTCATTCGAAGTGCAGGTGCCAAAGGGGCAGGTAACTTTAATTCTATTTATTGACATTAATTTTTTCCTAATTAATTATCTGGCTTGTACTTTTGTTTCCAGATTGCTTAATTTGGATATGCAGAATTTATCTTGATGTAGATTTGTTGTGTTCCTCATATTATTGTTATTATTATTATTATTATTATTATTTTAGAAACTTCAAATTCACTTCACCCATTAAAAAAGAGCCTGAGAGAAAAAGGGTTGAAAATTTTAGTTTTTTTCTTCTTATTATTGTTGTTTTCAGCTGTCAATTTAATGACCCTAATGTTGGTTCAATTGTCTGAGTGAGATGTTTTTGTTCTATTGCTTGTTTTTACTTTAATATTTAGTATAATCATAATGCTATAACATTGTTGATTTTGACATGATGAATTAACTTGTTTACAATACTGTTTGATAATCAACACTCAAAGCTAACAAGATGTTTTGGCAGCTGTAAAGACTACTAATTATCCTGTAAATTTTAGATTCATTGGGTAAATCTTGTCACAAAAATTGATGTCAGTGACTTGTGAAAATAAAGATTTTTCATGTTCAGATCTGTCATCCATATTGTTCTAATTTAATTGTCTTTTAATCTTGCAGTATGTTTGGATGGAACATTGCCTGGATATCACCTACATCGTGGATATGGGTGGGGTGCAAATAGTTGGCTTATTCAATTGGAGGTTTGTGCTAGATAAATCTAAAATACTTGCATCATATGTTATTAAATAAGTTTTTAAGTGTATGCTTGGCTATTTTCTCTATGAGTCTTCTTTATTAAGAAAGAAAAAGGAAAGGAAAAGGAGAGCTTTGGCTAATAAAAGCACTTGTGTTCAAGCTAAACTTTCATGCAGTGTTTTGAGATTTTTTTTGGTTTCTTTTTGGTTGTAAATTAAGCTTCCAGTGAATGCTAATTTCTGGATTTTTGATAGTTCTAGAAAATTACAGTGCCAGGGAAATCAAATCCAGATCGTAACTTGTAACTCGATGGTTTTTTATGCTATACTGCAAGATGATTAATACTTACTAAAAGTCATTTCTACTCTGCCTAGTTAAAAAGGGAAATTGCTATCATGGATATGTAATGTAGTCGTGTTTGTTGCTCTGGATAGTACATCTGGTTGAGCTTCAGCAATTCAGAGTATTACATTTTCTAAATTAACAATTTTTGTAGATGATAGCCTCTAAACTCCTTATATTGTGCTGCATTTTTGTATATTATTATTATTAATGTCTTTTTTGTTGGTTCATATGCTGATGTGCCAGCTTCACCGAGCAAATATGTTAATGACTTCCTTGATTGAGTATTTGATGCTGCTAAAAATCTTGTTTCAGGGAGGAGGATGGTGTAATAGCATTAGAAATTGCATTTACCGTAAAAAGACCAGGCGAGGATCATCATTGTACATGGAAAAGCAGATAGCATTTACAGGAATACTGAGCAATAAAGCCCAAGAAAATCCTGGTATCTTCCTCTCTAACTTCATATAGAAACTTCTAGGCTAATCAATACTGGCAAATATATTTCTGCTTTCGATAACTTCAGCTATTTCAGCCATTGTTTATTTATTTTTTTATGGCCTTGCAGATTTTTTCAACTGGAATAGGGTGAAGCTTCGTTATTGTGATGGTGCATCTTTTATTGGAGACAGTGAAAATAAGGTTGACTGGATGATCTGACGATTTACTTATATTTATAGTGCATCCCTTTGTTCTGGCAGAGTTTTATTTCTTCTCATTTACATTCATAACCTCGTACTAAAACCAAATGAATTTTGTTTTAGGCTGCAAAACTTCAATTTCGAGGACAACGTATATGGTTAGCTGCAATGGAAGATTTAATGTCCAAGGGCATGCGCTCGGCCAAGCAGGTCTAATATTTTGTCTTGCATTTTGATCTCTTTTCTTCCCCTTTCCATTTTTATTCGCCTAAAATGACAACACAATCACCTGTCAGGCTCTCCTTTCTGGGTGTTCTGCTGGGGGACTAGCATCTATTTTACACTGCGATGAATTCAGGGACTTGTTTCCCAGAACTTCAAGAGTGAAGTGCTTGAGCGATGCTGGTTTATTCCTTGATGCGTAAGCACCAAACATCTTCCTTTCTCATATTGTTTCTGTACGAAATGAAATATGAACTTTTTCCTTGGCTCTTTTCTTAAAGAAGGTTTATGTATATGGTCGATAACCTGTTTGGAATTTCAGGAGAGATGTATCTGGTGGGCATACTCTCAGGGATTTATACGGTGGTGTTGTAGGCTTGCAGGTACTGTATTGATTAAATTAAATAAATCTTGAACTGTTCTTTTTTACTCTATCTTGTAATAAAGTTGACATGTAAGTCAGTATGCTTCTAGGTAATTTGAAGATTAAAATTCAAAAATCTGATATGCCATGAGAACATAGAGTAGCTCATATTGATTTTAATGGTTATTGCAGGGATTGAAAAACAATCTTCCACGCGCTTGTACTAATCACCTTGATCCAACTTCGGTAATCCTATTTCATGATGTTTGTTTTCCTCGCAGGCATATATCTGATTCAATTTGGATGTGAAGAAAAATAGAAAATCCAATGCACTATTTAGTTGTATGGAAACTGAATTTTCTGTATTTCTCTTATTCTCAGTGCTTCTTCCCNTTTAGTTGTATGGAAACTGAATTTTCTGTATTTCTCTTATTCTCAGTGCTTCTTCCCTCAAAACATAATCAGCCAAGTCAGAACACCGCTATTTGTTCTTAATGCAGCTTATGATTCGTGGCAGGTAATGGTCTTTTTCATGCAGAATGTTTATTATAAGATACCCCAAAATTTCACGAAGATAGACGGATTAAGTCATTTTCTTCTGCTTGCAATCAGATCTATGCAAGTTTAGCTCCACCATCAGCAGATCCCCATGGCTATTGGCATGATTGCAGGTTGAATTATGTGAAATGTTCAGCACCACAAATTAGATTTTTGCAAGGTGAATTATCAATGAAAAATGTTTTGAGCTTTGACATTTATTCAGGCTTTAAACCATAATCAATATGATCGACTTACAAGGGAATGCATTTCAATCTTCCTCGGAACAGGTTTCAGGAATCAAATGCTGAAGGCCGTAAGAGGCTTTTCAATGTCTAGACAGAGCGGGGTATTCATAAACTCATGTTTTTCTCACTGCCAAACAGAGAGGCCAGATGCTTGGTTTGCCAATGATTCTCCTGTCATCGGAAAAAAGGTATGCCTCAGTATATACAATTATGCATTGATGTCACAGAGCCTATATCACGAGAAAACATATATCTCATTAGCAATTCTGCAATACAACATATTAGAGTTTAGGTGAAGCACCGATATCTTTTCAGCTCTGATTTGAGTCTTGATATTCATTATCTATCAACTAGTGTGTCCAGAGTTAATGTCAGCAAACTAAACAAGGACATCAATGTATAATGAAAATTCTCATAGAACCGAACACTGCATTGATTATAGTATTACGTATGGCAGAAAGTGAAGTTATATCTAATTTTCTAAGACTGACAAATGTGCAGGCAATTGCAATAGCGGTCGGAGATTGGTATTTTGAACGTTCAGGCGTTAAGATCATTGATTGTCCGTACCCTTGTGACAACACTTGCAACAATCTGGTTTTCCAAAGAGCCTAAGTTTTATTGATTGGCTAAATTTAAACGATCTTTCTTAGATTTGTGTCTTATATTCTTGGCCATCATTTGATTGAAAAGAACATCACAATTATTCAATGAAGTTGATATGGGACAATAAAAATGAAGATTGCTGAGAAAATGCAAATGTGTTTAGGCTCAGCAATCCATTTCGATAGCTGAAGTTGTGTACCAGCCTTGAGTATGTGCGATTCTCTTTTTCTGTTATAACATCATTTTTTTTATTATTATTTTAATAATATAGCCAACAAATCATGGTCTTCTGTGCTTGTATTGATGTCAATGCTGGTTTCATTTCATTTGATGACTATTTTTTATTTCTGATTTATTAAATTAGTGTCTTTTATAATTCCTTAACTAAAGAAGTTAAAAAAAATATTAAAATTACTAAAAATTTAATTTTTTTTTTACTCTTATTCATACTCTCGTCTTCTCTTTTTCTATTTTCCGGTAAATTTTTATTTGTTTAGGTCCTTAAATATTTGTAGATTTCCATCACCATATGTAAAGGTGTGTTTACAATATTTTAAAATGTCTGATAATTTGTAAAAGTATTTGGGGGTTCATTTGTTATAGTTTAAGCTCTTTTGGTAATTTTATGTAATTAATAAAATGTTAGGGATGCGAATGAGAAAAGCCAATATTGGCTTCCCCAATCTCGGTCACCACGTTGGCCGGGGGTGTGTTTGTAATAATTTGAAAAGTTTTATAATTTGTAAAATTATTTTAGTATTTTTTTGTTATATTTTAAAATTTTTAACTACTTTTAATAATTAACAAATTTTAGAAGTTACCAATGAAAAAGGTAATTTCGGTCACTACGAGGGGTCATTCAAATTGGTACGGGGTGTGTTTGTAATATTTTGAAAAGTTAGGAAAGAAAAAGTTAACAACATTCTCTCAAACACAACAAAACCAATTCAAATGAGGGAGAAAAGAAAAATATTTTATAATTTGGTTATAAGAGTATTTTTATCCACAAATGTTATGATTGGCTTATTTAATTAATGAAGTATAAAAGAGGTTGTTTTAATTAAATAATTTTTAAAAATGGATAATTTTGAAAATTCTACTCCATATTAGAGGTGTACATCTTCTTTTGAGCCACATTTCAAATCAATTTGAAATTGTTAATTTTAATTTAACTTAAATTGTTTTAAATTAACAATAAATAATAAATTGATGTAAATATAAGGGATTAAGATCCTTTCTTTTTTTTTTATTTTTAGTTTAAATAAATGTTAACATAAGATATAATTAATAATAAAAGGATTTTCTTAATCTTTTTTAATTTATTTGTTAAAATTTAAAATTAACTTATAAATATTATTGAAATATAATCTAAACTATTTTTTATTAATTATGACAAAAAATCAAAAGAGGATGTTGATCCACAGTACAAGATGGTTATATAAGTTTATACTATATTTGCATTTTAGACACCAAAATTTAATGATCTAGTAAGTAAATAGATACAAAAATATCAATATTATAATTTATAAATAAAAGAAGTCAACAATAGCAATAACAATAGTTGTATATGTTATGAATAGACTATAAATTAAAATAAAATTATTTAAACTATGAAATGAAATTGTATTACATTATTGAATTTATTTCTTATAATTTAATTGATAAATGATGTTTTGAATTCAACTTGTGTAAAAGGAGGCACATTATTTTGATTATTTGGAATTTTTTGTTGTATGGGATTTTGTCAATTGGTGTTGGGGGATGTGGTGGAAATCATTGCTCAACACACAACAATATAAAAGTTAAATTTAATAATATTTTAACAATTTTAATTAATTAATTATTAATTATAAATAAAAAAATTTACAACCTAACAAAACAAAACGATACAAAAATTTAATGAGTTCATGAGCCATAAATAACTTCTAAAAATTGAGCAAATACATGAGTTCAACATGAAGTGCAAATTGACTTAAATCTTATGAGTCAATATAGTATGTCTCCACAATAAGTGAAAGTCTAGAATATTTTTGATATTATTATATTTAATAAATTAATTATAATATAAAATAAATAAATTGAAGAAAATATGTATCCTAAATTTAAGAAAAATAGAATAAAAATTGGCTGATCACTTAATATTCTAACAGAGATTGTGATATTAGATTGGTTCTATTATATTACTGGTTGAACGTGACTCAGCAGGTAATTTCCCCAAATTTTCACTTAGGCAATTACATCCAGGCCCCTAATTGTTTACTTTTTTACAAATAAAAATATACTTTATCCATCTATATTAAATAGGTCCCTAGTGTTGTGTATTTTGAAATAACTGAATTACCGATAGGTTTTTAATAACAACGTCCGCTTACATTGCAAAAGTCAAATCACTATTTAAAGGTAATTCAGTTATTTTAAAAGAAGTTTAAATTTTATTTAATATAAATAAATAAATAATTTAAATTCTTATTTAGAAAAATATAAAAACTTTGGAATCCCAAGGTTATTATCCCACACAGGACCAGCAAGACTAGAAAGTTTCCAAGTGGAGCATTTATGAAGTTTATTCATTTGGTCATTTTCACTTTGATTATTCCTTGTGACATTGAATAATATTTTTCACCAAGAACAAACTTTTCAATATATTATTAACAAATAATCATCTATTTTATTATTAGTTATATCGTTATCATTGCCATAATCATCATGTCATTATCATTTCATTTCATTCATCTTCCTCAATTTATTATTATTCATAGCATGAACCTTGCTGCAACACTTTTTTTTTTTTTTCCTTTTTAATATTTGAAGGAAATCAAAGATTCCAACCATTCAATTTTCTCAAATTTAGAATTCCAAATTTGCCACCCAAAAAAGCTGCAATTATCTAATCATTAAACCTTGAGTCTGCCATTCTCAATGGACAATTTCTTGTCGTCTTTCAACATTTCTGAGTACTGTATGTAGGGCCACGGAGAAAGGGTCTAATAATTTAGCTTGCATGTGTTTGAATTTTATGCTTTCATTTTTTATCAATACTATTTAAGACAAAATTTTAAATAAAATATTTTTATCAAATCATGATTAATATAATAAAATTATTAAAATAATAAAATAATATAAATATATTTATTAATAATGAATAAAAAAAATTAATAAAAAATTTTATCGTCCAAATAATATAATAAAAAAATTATATAATTTTTTATTAATATTTTTAATGTACTATTAATAAATATATTTTTTTATTTTATTAATAAAATAATTTTATTATATCAATAATATAAACATAATAGGATCATATTATCTAAGATTTTTTCTATTATTATAAGAAATAATTTAGGGTTATTTAATTGAGAAATATTACTTGTTTCTTGCCTTTGCACATGGAGAAAAATTAAAGGCTCTTTGTCTTCTGTGTGAAAAGCAAACATTGGTAACCCACTATTCATGGCTTGAGAGATAGCTTTTCTTACATTCAATGGCCTTCCCAATACTATATATCTCAATTATTTGTTTATTCACTATATTCAAAACATATTTTTCATTTGATAGATAATGTTACTAGTTAAAAGTTACTAATATTGAATATACACGTAATAATAATCAGATTGAAAATCTATATATATATATATATATATATTTATTGTTTAGATTTTTACTGAAGACTGCATAATAAAAGAATAGGCACAACAGTAGATGATAATTAATTCAACTATTAAGACCTAAAGCAGCCGTAGAATCGATTTCCTCTCCCATCAAATAGTGATAAAAAAATTTTGTTGATATTCTTCACATTGTTGGAGCATGCGTGTAACATGTAATATATGTTGCTCTTTATATTTAAACGTAGCTAATTTTGCTTGGCATTGTGATGGTTCTAAATCTTGTATGCTATTAATGAGAAAAAGAAGTTCAACTGCAAGTTCTACTTCCACAATAAATGCTTTTCACCCCCTTCATTTCTTTGTCTTCAATGAATTCTTAAGGAAAAATCCTGCTTCTTCGTGATTAACTCACCTAACTAGTACAACTTCCTATCCCACCAAATCAATCACTTCTGTTCTAAGAAGAAAATAAAAATCTGTCCTTCTCCGTCGGAGTTTGAAGGAAATTTATTATGGTACATTGGAATAAAGCAACATTCTACTTTTTTGTTGCATAAAAGTTAAATTTTTATACAGTATTTTTCAAGTTTTATGTAACAAAAAATTAGATATACCATATATACAATATATCATAAATGAACCATAGATGATCATGTTATAATGTTAGCAGAGTTTAGTACAAAGATTAAATTGGATAATATATGATATGAGGATAAAAGATTTGAGAAACAAATTCTGTTCACACTGAATTGGCAAGAGATTTTGCTCTTTTTTTTTTTTTAAAAAAAAAAATTTGTTGTAGTTTTAACAAGAAAAATAGATAAAATTTAATTGTACTGTAATCCTGCCCTGTATACCAATTTGAGGGACCTTTTTTCATTATTTTCTTATATTGTTGTCCTCATACAATAATTGGTATGAGCATCTTGTTACCTTTGAATTCACTGCACCTAAAATTTTTTCATTCACTTAAACCTGAATTGGGATTTTCTTGCTTCACCAATTTCTTTAAAGATAATTTCTGTGAAGCTGAGAATGCCTAACTATGCCCTTGTCAGATTGAGTGTGATTCGCAGTTTTTATTGACTTGTGTGGGGCATTTGCATTCCTTTTGTATTTTACTTTAGTTGGAATAACAATTATTGTTTGGCAACCATGAAAATTTAACAGCTGTATCACCTTTTAAGCCAAGTGGTAATAACCACAAAAGAAGAAGACAAGTACATATAATTTCCTGTGTCTTGGACCAAGCATTGAGTTTCTGAGAAGAAGCCATAAAGTGACTTAAATTAAGGCAGTGAAAAAGGTAAAAAATATCTCAATCTGTAAGGGGACAATGATTGACACCCATTTAAGTAAAATGGTCCCTTTAATTTTGAATCAGGAAAATGTAAGTATGAAAATTAAATATGCATTTATCATTGGAATGAGACGGATAGTATTAATAATGTATTTACCAATTCATTATCTGAGTTAAAATTAAAATAAATTAGAATTAAAATAAAAATAAATTATTTACTTCAATTATAAAAATTAAAATTAAAATAAATAAAATAATTTTAAATTATTAAAATATTCTTAATTAATTTTTATCTCTATTATTATTATTATATTATAATAATTGTAATTATTGTTATTTAAAAAATTATTTTATTAATTATAATAATAATAATAATTTTGTTAATAATAATTGTAAAAATACTA
>CP135554.1:10074051-10164304 GCA_032402905.1 Khaya senegalensis | reverse complement strand
CATGGTATTCAATCCCGGAAAACCAAAAGATATATGGATATCTTATGCATGAAGAGTCGCCATCTCCATCTAACTTTTTGATTTGAAAAGTAGAAGAGAGAGTTGTTGATAACTCTTAAATCCATTTTAGAATCCGGATATGTTTGGGACCGATGAGTTGAGTGCTGTTGTTTTAAACTCACAACTGCTGTGAAATAAAATCACTAACTGTTATTATAAGTAGGTGAAGGATTGGTAATTCTGGGATTAGAGTATAATTAAGACTGATGAACTAAGTTTTGTTTGTTGTAATGCATGACTACCGTAAAATGAAATCACTTTCTGTCCAATATTAATAAATACATATTTATATTAGCTGCTAAGTAAAATTATATGTTTATTAAATATATTAGGTATTAGGTTAAATAACAGTTACAAACATAATATTTACTGATAAAAGTACAACTTTTGAGTCTAAACTACTTTTAACCACAAAAGAAAAACAGCCCGTGATCACATTAAGCGTTGATTATTTTGATACTTGAATGCATAAACTTGAATAAATCACAAATAAAGTTCTATGCTCTGCACAAACACACACACTCACACACACACACCTGTAAATAGAAAACAAATTTTTCGAAAACCCATCAGAAACTAAAAACTTAGACAATATTTCTCTCTTCCTTTTGAAATGAAATATGTTTTCTGATTTAATTAACATCACTGTACATAGCTTGTGAAGTTTGATTTTGTAAAGTGTTTCCCGGAAGAAATGGAGCGTTGAGATACTCTGACCATTTGATTTCTTCTTCACCAGGTCTTCCACAATTTGTTGCCAGTCCCCAGGAGAAAACATTGTTTTCAAAGAAGTTATTGTTGCTTTGCAATTCAATACTTGCAGTGCTTCCATTGCTACTGCTGCCATTGTTGCTGAAACTGCTAGCTTCCCAGTTCTGGATTCCGTTCATATCACTGGAACCTACAGAAGGATTATCAGAAGGAAGACTAATTGAAGGCTTTACGCGGATCGGTGTTTGGAATACTGAGCTTGAAATGGATGGAATCATGCTTGAATTAAACTCAGAAGAGTTGGAATTGTTCAGATTGAAGCAAACAGAAGAATTTGTGTTAATCCCCATATGGCCAAAATTCAAATCCTGGAAAGGGAAATACCCTGTCATATCAGGCTTGCAAATTGTGGTCGAGCTTTCATTGGAAGCACAAACTTTATTCAGAAAAAATTCCTGGGTATGAGTTGTATTCGTCAAGCTGTTACTGTTGATTCCTGTAGGCGATTCTGAGTCTTCAGATTTTCCAGAGATTTTCTCACTGTTTTCTGTGAGCTGGTTTTGTCCAATATCATTCTCAGTAATTGGCTTGTGAGTGTTGGGATCAATTCCTTTTTGCCTCAGCTTTTTCTTGATGCAGGAATTCCAGAAATTCTTGATCTCATTATCAGTTCTTCCCTGTAACTGAGCTGCAATCTGAGACCATCTGATGAAGTAGAGCATACAGCAGCCACAGGAGAAAAAAAACAACAGAATAATGAAAGAAAATTACAATTATTAACAATGTATAAAAAAAAATTATAAACTACCTGTTGCCAAGTACAGCATGAAGGTCAATTATCAAATTCTCTTCCTGTGCAGAAATTGCTCCTCTCTTCAAATCAGGCCTCAGGTAATTCACCCATCTTAGTCTGCAACTCTTACCACATCTTTGCAAACCTGAAGCAGAAAACCAGAAGAATTTTAGCCCTAACACAAAACAAAATAAATGCGTAATTAATTAATTAATTACCTGCAAGTTTTGGGACAGAACTCCAGCAGCCATGGCCATGCTTGGTGATGTAATTCAGAAGTTTTTCATCTTCCTCAGGAGACCACAAACCTTTCCTCATCTTCTGCTTGTAACAGCAAGAATGTTTCCCCATGTCCAAGTTGACTAAAAGCTTTATATATTTCAGCAACAGAAATTTCTGAGAGAGAAAAAGAGAGAGAGAGAGAGAGAGAGAGAGAACGGGAAAGGTGATAAGAAGGTTGAAAAAATGAAGTAGAAGCCTACAAAGGAATCAAATTAATAGGTTACACTAGAGGCCGGTCACACCACATCAACAATTTTTTTTGAAACACAATTAAAAATAAACAAAAAACATTATCGTACGGATTCAAAAATAACATAACTATAAATTTTAAAAGTCGATTTTCTACTAATTACTGTTGATTGTTGATTAATAATCAATGTAGTATGAACGCTCGCTCCAGTATAATATTTTCTCGACAGAGTGGAGAAGTCATAATCAAGGGACCGGTAATAGATTATTAGTTCTACATTTATTTTTGTAAAAAAAAATTTTAGATGTAACAGTTTTGTCACATCAAAGTTAATATAAATATTATGATAGAATTATTTAATTAATAAAAAAAATTTATTAATTATAAATAAAAAAATAAAATTTATATTTAATTAATATTATAATAGAAATTTATAAATTTTATTTTAAATTTTTTAAATTTATAATTAATAAATAAATATTTTTTTATTAATAAAATAATTTTACTATATCACCTGCGGTAATATAACAGGCCTTCTTTGAAACTTTCTCTTTGCTTTCTCTTTTTAAAATGGTGAGTTGGATTCTCCCTATTCACTGGTTGGCCGTTGTCAGCATTTGGTACTAGCAATAGACCATTCCCATTTGCATTGGCGGGCCAGGATTGAACTAAAGATATCCAATGGTGGTGATGTAGCTGCATGGACCTCCAATAATTTGACTTTGCCTATGCCTCATCAAAAGTTAATATGAAGTTAGGAAAATTTCCAGGTGTGGTGGGGCTTTTATTTATTGAGATTTAAGCAATAGCTTATTTCGTCAAAGTTTTGTCCCAAGATTCCCACTGGAAAATTGGCCACCAGATTGGAAAATGGACAATTTTGTTTGAAACAAGAAATACCCAGAATTAACTAAGATTTTCAAATACGGATTCATATTGAAATAAATCCGTGATGACAGAAAGCTATACATATTATTCCCTTTTGGTTGTGTTTACTTCGATGAAAATACATCGACTTACTGAATTTTCAATTAAATCTTTCTCTTTTACAATCTAGCTATGACCTCCCTATCTCCTATGTGGCTTTCGGGATAATTTTCTGAAAACAATTTTGGTAGGTCATTTGGGAAATTTCCAGATTTAGTACAAACTGTTTTCAACTTCATTAAGAAAATGAAGTAATAATATTTAAATCTATAAATTTTTATATTTTTATAAATAATGATATAAGTTATCTATTTTTATCAAATAAGTCCCTAACTCTCATTTCTATCAAATATTTGATAGAGAGGTGATCAATGGGGATGAAATTTAGAGTTTTTTTTTCTTCTAAACTGTAAAGACAGGTAAATAAAAATTATTATAAAAGTAATTGAAATTTTGTTTAAATTTAAAAATTATTGATGGTAAGTACATTGAATATGAAATTTTATAGTCAAAGTAAAAAAAAATAAAACAAAATTTTAGTTATACAAAATCTTTCGTGTCCTTGATATTAAATTTTAAAAATTAAAAATAAAAAAAATTAGAAGAAGATCACAATCTGACAGTTAAATTATATTTTATTATTTTTAAAAAGAGTTAAGGATATACTTAATATAAATGAACAAATCATGTCATTATTTACTCAAATATAGAAATAAAGGATTTGAATGTTATTTTTCCATTGAAAAAATAGGGGTATATTCTTTTAATTTCCGGTAGAAAGTTCTTCCAAATTTCAACAACTCCACTCTAATCTGAAATTCCCCATAACTTCTGGAAAGAAATATAATATTAAATGCTTTAAGTTTATGAGTTAATGGAAGAGGAGTGTGATTCTATCCAAGGCTAAAGCCAAATAAATAATTGAAAGAAGTAGACTTGTGTATTCCTGTACATAAAGACAATCACAATAATGAATTTGTCCTCCTTTGAGTTGAGAGTTTGTTTTCCAAACATGAATGAGGACAAATTTCGATAAATTATTACATATTACTGGTAATGAATGGATTGAATATACAATTCTTTTACACCATAATTCTTAATTTGTTTAGTTGAAACAAGATCTCTTAATAATTTATTTCTTCTAAATTTCTCACTCTAACTTACTTAATTTTCTCTCTTTTATGCAGCAATTAAATATCAATTAAATTAAAAAAATATATTTATAATTATTTCGATTGTTAAAGGCAAAAAAATAGAATATATACAATAATATAGACTTAGCCAAAATATATTTTATACATTTTACATTCTTTAACATAAAATTTAAAATAATTAACGTAAAATTTGACATATACAATATAAAAGATATAAAATATAAATATAAAACTTGAAACGATTAACATAATATTCGAAGAAATTACATGTACTTTATATTTAATATAAAGTAATCAAACTCTTACAATATGATATATATATATATATATATATATGAACAAAATATTAGTAATTTTGTTTTTAAAAAAATTATAGAACAAGTTGATATTTCAGAACATATATTCAAACAAAAAATGTCAAAAAGATACTTCATACATGTAATTTGCCATTTATTTATCTCACTTGCTGCAAAATATTCTACACAAGATACGCACAGGAAACAAACATCCAAACTTGTCAAGGCTTTCTGGGTTTCTGCAATTTTCAATTATTTTCCTTGCACATGATCAATGGTTAAATTATTTGAAAAAGAAAACCCCATAAACTAAATAATAAAAAAAATAGTCTCTCTTCTTTTTTTCCCCCCCTTTTTCCTGCAATAATCTGTCTGTTTGCTATGACATTATGTAGCTTCCTTGATCTTCATAAATGTCCCAATTCAGACATCCAAATTTGATTAAATAAATAAATAAGACTAGTCCATGAAAACTCATCATTATTGCAAAGAATATATGAGCTGTTATGCGATGAAGTCAATCATTGTTACTTGCTTGTATATTTGCTTGTATATTATTCTCATTGTTCTTTGTGTTTGATATGATAACCACAGCATGTTGGCTTCGCTGTCATTTCCAGTTTATTCTTCAAATAAGAAAAAAAAAAGTCTGATTAATATATAATATAGTGATGAAGGATATATATATATATATATATATATGTTTCATTGCATTGCATACAGCACCAATATATTCAAAATATGTAATAGTTCAAAATTAATCAACCAAGTTTCTGTGTGCTGACTTGCAGATTGATGGTGTTGAGGTTCAACAGAATTACAGAAAGTTAATTTCTGGGTAGTTGGTGCAATATGCAATGCAATGAATGTTTCAGTATTGAAAATTATCTTCACATGGCGGTGCATATTAAAACAACGATGACAACAAGTACATTTAAAAAGATTTAAATGAGTTTTGATTGAAATATCAAATCTCGAATCGAAATTTGAAGTGTTTGTAATGTACATGTCTTTGTTATCACCATTGCTTAGCTGGGTTTCCTATAGTTAGCTAGCCATGAAAAATATCACTCACATTTGGGCTCTCCAAGTACATTTTATCTGTAGTTAGGAACAACATTATAAATAGGGATTATGAAAGAAATGAGTTCTACTCTTATAAAGGTTTAGAGTTTACTTGAGTTTTTGGGGTTTAGTCGAATTTCTGTGTCAAATATAATATTAAGCTATTTTGAATCAAAATTTAAAAATACAGTTAGCAATGTGTATCGCTTATTACCAAGATCACCTCTGACTTTTATCAAACAATATATATATATATATATATATTTGGGTGTGAGAGAGAGGGAGAGAGAGATAGAGAGAGAGAGAGAGAGAGATATTTGGGTTATGTGATTATATTGTATTATTTCTAATTTTTTACTATAATTATCAAATGTTTTGTTACATATTTTTTTTTAATATAACTCATAAGTTGAGAAGTACAATGAAAAATATGAAAATTTATTGCAAATTATTTCTACAAATGATCAAGATATTAGCTCGATCGATGACCAAATCAAAAAGTAAATTCTTTCCATGGAATCATTGAAATGTCTACTAATGATGACTTATAGGCAAAGCAATGTCTAATTTGCAGAGTTTAAAGGCTTACTTAATTAAACATACAAGTCATTGGAAATTTACGGATTGAAATTCATGCAAGCAAAGATTTGGAAGCTTAATTATTATATAAATTGATTGCATATTTGAAATTGAGGGAGACATAATTATTCATATGTCCTTGAAATTAAAACTGACCGATCATTTCATTATAGTTAAAGCTATCATTCTCTAAATTTTGGATTAATTGATTATTTAATATCATATAAAAATTAAACTTTCGTATATTAACTCTTACATTTTATTTCTATCTCAATAATTTATTTTTTTATATTAATTTTCATTTAACCCATTTCATAAATGAAGTAGTTGGTATATATGCAACATTGTTTTCCTCTGTCAGTATCAAAATTAGGAATTAAATTAAATGATTTAATTTATTTATAAAAAATTAAAATAAAAAGTAAAGATAAATCAATCCATGTGTGCCCAATTAACTATTACAACTAATTTATGCCATGATAAATAAAAAGTTGTGGGAAACATATTCAACATTGTATTGCCTAGACAACTAAAACTTATGGGAAAAATGTAGAAGGGTCCATATGGCATGACCCAATAAAATCATGTATTCTTCAATGATATTGATTAACAGAACAAGGGAACACAAGCACATGGATATATTTCTCAAGGAATTCTAATATGTTAAAGTCACAAATAAAAGCTAATTTTTATCTTTTGTCTTTTCAAAGCAAAAGTGTGATATGATTAAAGCAAGACGAATGTCATTATGATTATGTTGCTTAACTACCATAATGGAAACTTAATATCTCAATTACCATCATTTTAAGCTTACAGTTTTACTTTTCTTTCCTCTTCAGTGGATGACCTTAGCTATGAAAAATGACTGTTATTCCATTTTTTTTCTCAATATTTTATTGTTTTTTAATAATATCTCAAGATCTCTCCGTTGTTATATCTCTTACTCTTTAACATTTACTTCTCAAGACTTTCGAATAAGGAAATATTGAGATAGTTTAGAAAACGAAAGAGCTAGCGAGGTATTAATTAAAAAATAAGGGTAATTTTATTTCGTTTGCCATTCTAATAATTTTAACAATGTGTATAAAAGAAGAGAGATAACGTGATGTAGAGCTGAAAATAGGGCAGGACAATTTATAAATCATTATTTATTGATTACTTAGGATTGGATTGACACTCGTATAAACAAGCTTGCTATTCGTTAGTTAGATCAATCAATTTAATTCAATAATATATATTTTTTTATTAATCATTTTTTTGAGATTTATTTTCATCATAAATTTGATCAACCTCTCTTTTGAGAGTTATCTTTTCTGGTGAGATTTTTTTCTAAATTCAAGACATACTCTAAATTGACATCTAGCCTCGTTGCATAATAAGTTGTTATTTGGTTCAACTACTAAAATCTCTTGCACAATATGAGGTTTGAATTTCAAGCATTGATCACACTAAGTTGGAGAAATGTTTGGTTTATTTTTTTGTTTAAACAAAAAAAAAAAAAGAATTTAATTTTTATTTGGCACGTCATAATGGGTGTTAATTAGTTTGACTACTAAAATTTTTTGGGTAATCCAAAGTTTAGAGTTAAAACCCTTCTCATAAAGTTGGGGAGGAGTTTTGGTTTAATTTTTTGTTTAAAAAGAATTCGATTTATTTTCATATTAAAGGAAAAAAAGAAAAAAGAGTGTCGAGGTTGAAGATGTCTCCTGATTAAATGTATTATTTTTTATAATTTTTTTTTTCATTGAAAATGGATAGAATTGAAATTGTGTTATAGGCCTAAAGTCACAGTGGAAATAGACTTTATTAACAAGACAACATTATTTAATACATAGGAATGTTATCAATTATGAAAAAGGGGTTTTAGGCCTTAACCCCATCAAATTATCAAAAACTTTTTTTTTTTCTCTCTCTCTCTGGTTCAAATAATGTTTCCTATGTACCCCATCATCAAATAATTGCATATTAGCTTTCTTTTTGAAAAAATGATAGTCAACTTTCTTTCCACATTTACATGATTGCTTTGCATACAAGAAAAAAAGAGCGGAGGGAAAACTCTATCAAATATTCTATTTGTTCTGTGTTAAGTTGTAATTAGTGTAAGATATTTCACAAAGGAACAGAATCTAACTTCAACAAAATTAATAAAGACATGCAATAAATATTAATATCTAAATTTGGTAATAGAGATCTCCTTTTTTAAACTGAGATTTCTGAAGTGTGCTATAGCAGACTTAAAAAAACTAAATTTCAGTAAAAATTTGACAAATTAAAAAAATTGTTAGATTATCACTTATTGTTTCTAAGGATCATATTTGTTTTATTGGCACGAACTTATTATTGAGCTTATATCAAGTTACTGGTTAAAGTGCACATATGTGACATAATTTATTAATAATTTTATAAATAATGTGATGAAGTTATTTTGGTAAAAAAAAAAAAAATCGATAGTAAACATAAATGTCATAAAATTTTATAAAGTTGATGTTTCTTGATATGTAATAAATAATCTAATTTTGTCTTAAGCTCTACCATCCTTTTATGCAAAAATGAATGAAAAAAATATTAATAAAAATAGGAGGATAAAACTAATAAATGAGTCTAATTTATTATTATTTCTATTATATTATGTTTTTTTCAATTATTTACTGTTATGAAATGAACATTGATATCCCAAATTATTAGTAAATAAATAAAAGAATAACATGAATTCATGTTTAAATTTAATGTTGTATATTTGAGTTACTTATTATTATTTTTAGTAAAAATTACTGAATGTTATTATGTGAAAAGAATGTGAAGTCATAAGTGCAAATTATTGTTTTCCATGATTGATATGCCTTCGCTTAATTTTGATAAAATCAATATAATTAGTAATTTAGATTGTTTTTCATAAAAATTTGGTTTAGTCAGAGATTATAAATGTAATAAAGTTAAACGCAAAGATGATAAAAATATTCTCATTCCCTAATTCTTTCATCCTTAACACATGCAATGCATAAAAAAAAATAAAAAAAAAATATGATGATTTTTAATGATATTTGCACTTATGATTTTCCAACATACATACATACATATACAGATACATATATATATATATATATATATATATATATATATATTCAAAGGTATAGCATTCATTGACAACAATTATATACAAATTTTATTAAAATATTAGAAAAAACTAAACGTTAAAATTTGTTTTCATCACTAAAATTTGTATATGAGAAAAGAGGTGAGTTTAGCATAAGACAAGTAAAAGATGCCGATCAACTTGATTAGTGAGGATGAAAGATGCGAAAATATTTTATATTACTACAAAAAATATATCTAAAACATTATAATGATAAATATGTAGAATTAGAGCAAAATAAGAATAAAAAGAAAATACAATATATGAAATAACTACAATATACGAAATAACTAAAATAAATTAATTTTTTAGTCTTCTACTTGAAGTTAAAGTGAACAATTAGAGAAAGTTTAAATATAAACAAAATTACGATTTAAATCTTAATCTAAATATGTAATTATGATTTAGTACTAATAAAATAATAATTATTTTAATATTATAAAGTCAATAATATTACTTATGATGTTAAGTAAATTCAAATATAAGAAAATAATTGATACCACTTTACAACACAAGCAATTGAACGTGAGAGTTTTGATCAATACATTTCGGCCGGGACCATCACAATATTTAATCCATAACACTTGCCCAGCCCATTACAAGCTATCATCCTTTTACTAGTTTATCCTTGGCGATTAAAGTACTGTGATAACTTTATTCTTCTTGTGGAATTGAATTTGAATCCTATTCGTACCAAATGCATAATTAAACCATTATCATTCTATCTTGTTATATAATAAGTTTTGAGGCTCTCTTATACTTGACATTGAATAATTTTAAATTATTAAAATAGATAATTTGGTATTATTATTATTATTATATAATAAATACCATAAATAAAAATAAAATAAACAATAATTAATCCTATAAAGAAGGCAATTTTTTTATTTATTTTTATATAAAAATAGTGAATGTCATAACTTTCTACAGATGCAAGCTAATTCTGTAAGTTGACGTTCATATATATATATATATATATATATATCTTTGTTTCATATATTTTGTGTTTTATTTTGAGTATTTAACTTATTTTTATTTTTCCAAAATATACTATTAGTATTTAAGTCTAATACTACAAAATTATTCAATGTAGAAATGAGTAAAGAAAGTGAGCTCATAAACTCAAATCGTTATTATTCTTGATTTATCATTGATACATTGCTAAAAATCAATTTATATAATTTTAGATCATACAATATGAGTTTGGTTGTATGTAGTAGAGATATAGAAACCTTTTTTCAAAATGTCACATTTGAATATTCTTAACACGTGCAAAATTACCAATCATCTCATTCCTTTCTTCCATTTCCACTGAACATAAAAAATTATATTTATCAACTTCTTTGTCCACAAATCTTCAACTGAACCAATTCTCATGACTACTCGCATTGAAGTAAGCTGCTGCATCTTCTGTGTTCTTTAATTTCTTTTTTCTAAGGTAAAACCAAAGTCACCACCTAAAGATGAGATTGAGAAGGATAACATGCAATGTGAAAATGTGAAAGAGAAAGTGGGTTTACAGATGAGCTTGAAGATTTGAAATCCTTGAACTAAAAGAAAACTTGCAAAGAAGAGGAATCTAGTGCAACTTCAAAGCAAATTATTTCCACTTGTATTCTACAAGCTAAAGCTACTCGAAAAAAAGATGAGAAATCTTCCCTTTCTAACTTATTAAAATTTTGAAGGTTTGCCCAAAGAAATAGTAGGTGTAGAAGAGCTTGGAGAAGAGAATGGTGTGAAGAACATTAAATATGAAATTAAGAATGGAGAGAAAAGTTTGACAATTAAAGAATCAACCCAGTTTGTTAAACTAGAGGATATCAAAAGCATTACTGCTCAAGGTATTGAAAAGTGCCGCTAGAGGAGACTACTATCAAAGATAAGATAACTAGACATAGTTTAAACAAATAAAGATAGGCACAGAGATAAATAAAAAAAAAAAAAAAAAAAACTGGATGAACTTTAGAAACTCGAGATGGAAGTGAAAGATAGGAAAGGTTAGACACAAAACATTTTAAGATTTGCAAAAAGAAGTACTTTCAACCAGGACTAACTAGGAGCAATCCAACAACTTTATATAAAAGATGAAACAGTCACTTATGGAGACAAAGAAAGTTATCATTGGGGAAATCTCTCCAAAACATGTTTCATCTCAAACCAAAGGGAAAATCAAAGTTAAATAATGCAATGTGCTAGAGAAGTTTTGCCTGTACATAGTTTTTTTTAGCATTTTAGTGACTAAGTATCATCTTGTATCTATGCCATTATGTTCTATGCAAATAAAAGGTAGAGGTCATGTTTACATAGTGTTAGTAAAATTTTCCAATTTTTTACTTGTTCTTTCAGTTGTATAAATTGTTTGTGTGTTGCTTTTCCCTGCAATGTATCACGTAGGCTTGTGATATTTGTTTTCACGATAAATAAAAAATTTCTGGAAACGAAGCATGCTTTAAATTCAAAGATTGATCTGGATTTTATATATTGTACCCAACTATTCTCAATGTTGGAGTGCAGTTAATAAACCCATGATAATTGTTGAGATCTTTACCTTGAAACTGGTTTAAAAATGAGTCTTGTTCAAAAACAAGTCAACATAATCGATTAAAATCACACAAAATTAAGCAAACATCAAGAACACTGAAATTATATTATTCGACAATATGCTTATATCTACAAGACCAACCCATTCAAAAAAGTTTTATTGAGAAAAACAGAGATTATAAACATACAAAGGACACTCACAACTTTACTATAAGTTAGAGAACTTTTAATTTGAATGCTAAAAGTTGAGATATCGACCCCGATATATGACTTAGAAATCACTTATTTATATTTTCAAATACTAGAAATTAACAAAAATTTAATGAATAGAAAACCACAAATAATTACATTTTTTGCCACGCTTGTAAAATTACTAAGTACATCTTAAAGAATTCCAAGGACACCCCACAACATTCTCCGTTCTATTTGAAGTATTTTTTTTTTATGAGTTGCTCTTCATTTCTCTTAGTTTTATCTTTCAGCACATAATGAGTTCAAGCAAAACTTGAACTTATCTATAGGTATTACCTTGGTTAACATGTCAGATGGATCAATTGATATATATATTTTTTTCAAACTTAAAATTTTCCTTAACAATTTCATCTCTTATGAAGTAGTATCTAACATTAATATACTTGTTTCTCTCATAAAATACTTAGTTTTTAGTTAGTTGTAATGCACTTTGATTGTCACAGTGTACAACCACATTTTTTTTTTAATTCAACCATAATTTATTAATGATTTTCCTTAACCATAGAGTTTTATTGACTGTTTTAGTAATAGCTATAAACTCAACCTCAATAGATGATAATGCTACTATATATTACAAATTAGTTTTCCAACTAATTAAGCAACCACTCAAGCTGAAAAGATAACATGTAGTTAACCTTCCTTTATCTAACTCTCTTGCAAAATCTGAATCAGCATACCTTACTACTTGTTGTCTTTCCATTTTAGCTTTGCCATAAACTAAACCATAGATAGTTATACCTATCAAATACCTTAAGATTTATTTTACTACCTTCCAATGTTCCTTCTTTAGATCTACCATGAATCTACTTACCACACTCACAGTAAAAGCTATAACTATCCTTGTGCATACCATTGCATACATCAAACACCCTATAACTTATGCATAAGGTACTCTAACCATTTTTTCTTTATCCTTTTTTGATTCTAAGGACCAAGAAGATGGAAGTTTGAAGTATGTAGTAAAGGAAATTTGTACCTTCTTTGCCTTATCCATTCCAAGCTTTATTAGAACCTTCTTCATATATCTTCCTTATAACAGAATTAAAATATCCTTCCCTTCGTTTCTCACAATTTCAATTTCCAAAATCCTACTAGTACAACTCAAATCCTTAATCTTGAATTCACTATTCCAAAAATATTTTATCCTTTCAATCTTGTGCCTCTCTTTATATATTATACATATAATACCATTTAGATTACTCCACCTTGATTGAACCTTTGATGATAAACATGACTATTATATAGACTTTTAATGAAATCATGTTGTATTATAAATTGATCAAATCTCTTATAGTATTGTCTAAGAGATTGTTTTAAACCATATAAAAACTTTAATAGACAAACATGATCTTTTTTATCAAAAACTTCAAAACCTTTTGCTTGTTGCATTAGAATGTTCTCTTTAAGTTCTTCATACAGAAAGACTATTTTTTTCATCTATTTGATTAAGTTCTAAATCAAAGATAAGTACTATAGCTAGTAAGGTCCTAATTGACTTGTGTTTCATTACAATAAAAAAGATTTTGTTATAATCTATCCCCTTTTTCTATATAAATCATTAACAATTAGTCTTGCCTTGTATTTAAGTGCCTCTATAATTGAATTGCCTTTCTTGGTTTTGAAAATCCATTTGCAACTCACCACCTTTCTTTTTGATGGTCTAAATACTAGAATCTAAGTTTGATTCTTGTTAAGAGACTCTATTTCTTCTTGCATTGCCTTATGCCATTGTAACTTATCCTCACAATTCATGGCTTTTATGTAATTCTTGGGTTTATCTTCTATAATATTTTCAGTAGCTATTAATGCAAAAGATATAAGATTTGTATAAGTAAACCTACTTGGTGGCTTGGTTATTCTTTTTTTCCTATCTCTTGCTAAATTATAATCTTGCAAGTTTTCAAGTTATTATGATGACATAAAATCTATGCTTGTTTCATCTATTTCAATTTGGCTTTTTAATTCATTAAATTTCTTGTGATGCTCCACCTCAACCTAAATTTATTCTATCTATTTTGCTTTTTATTCATCATTTTCAATTTTATCTAAGAGGTAAGCAAAACCAATTCATTGAACAACACATAAAATGATATATCTTGCTAGCTTTCCATCAGAACACCATATCTTATAGCCTTTTACTCTTCTTGGATATCTAACAAAGACATTTTTAATAGCTTTGGGTTCTAACTTGCCTTGCTTTACATGAGCATAGGTTAGACAACCCTAAGGTTTTCATATGAAGTTGGCCTGTCACTCTATATTTTCTTTGGTGTCATTAAATTTATGGCTAAAAAAGAACTTATATTAACCAAATAGTAGGAAACTTTGAACCATTGTACTTAGCTTCCCTTCACTCGCGTCCAAACCCGTTGGATCGATATCCAATTCTGCCAGCGGCAGAGACAATTGGATAAGTACCCACAGTAGTTGCTTCAGTTGCTTACCTTGAACCAATTAGAATAGCACTACCTGTATAGGTATAGACTAAGGCAAATCCAATTTGATTTAATCAGACTGGCCAGCATATGAGTAAGCATAAGCATTGGTGATCTTGAGTTGATCAGCATACATTGATTTTGTTAATCAAAGTTCTTTTCATGCTCTCAGCCAATCTATTATGCTAAGGCAAATGCATCATTGTCTTATATATGGCAATTCTATTATTCTTACAATAATCCTCAAACTCATTATTATAAAATTTTAAGCCATTATCTATTCTTAATTCCTTCACTCTTTTTCCTAGTTGATTTTCCACCAATACTTTTTGTTCCTTGAATTTTCCAAAGGCTAGATCATTTGTCTTTAAGATACCTGAAACTTCCTAAAGAAATCATCTATCAAGGATAAGAAATATTTCCTTTGGTTATGTGAGGTGTTTGTGTAAGCCCCTAAGGACCTAAGTGAATGTAATCTAAGGTCTCATTGGTTCTATGAATGGACTTCAAAAATTTAACCTTGTAAACTTTCTTAAAGATGTAATTTTCATAGAATTTTAATTCCTTTATCTTGATATCCACAAGTAAACCCTACTTACTAAGTTTTTTCATTCTTTTTTCACTCATATGACTCAGCCTTAAGTGTCAAAACTTGGTTTTATCATATTCTGGTTCAGTATAACTTGCAACAATTTTATTTATAAGATCTTATAAGTATATACAACCCATTATGTCCAACCTCTTTCATAATGATCATTGAGCCTTTAGAAATCTTTAAATTGTCATTTTTACCTTAAAACTATAACCTAGGCTATTAACATTTTCAAAGAAATTAGATTTCTATTAAGGTCAGGCACATATCTAATATGTTGTAATGTTCTTATGATGTCATCATATATCTTAATCCTAATATCACTTATTCTAATCACTAAAAAAGCCATGTTGTTTTCTATTAACACTTTTTCACTATTTTCTTTATGATAGGTGTTGAAAAAATTTCTATAAAGACACGTGTGAAAAGAACATTTAGAATCTAATACCCACTTACCTTTTGTATTCTTTTTTGATACAATTAAGAAGTTTGCACTTTCGTAACCCCTTTTTAATACTCTAAAATTTAATGTTGAGTATGATGTAATAACATCATTGCTTTGTTTTATTTAAGCCTCTTTTCTTTTGTTCTTTCTTTCAAGACAATCTTTTTGAAAATTCCTTTATTACACTGAAATCATCTTTTTCTTTTTTTTGTTTTAAATTTTGACTTTAATCTATCCGAATTGTTCTTTTTTTTTTCTTCTTCTTTCATTTTAGTTTTTCCTCTTATAATCAAGCCTTTAACATTGTCTAATTCTTTTGCTTTTGTTTTCTGCAGCTCCTTTATATTTAATGCTAACTTGACATTCTCTGTTGATAGAGAATTTTTTCTAAAGAGAAATGTATCAACAAAGTGCCCATATGAACTAAGTAATGATCTTAACAACATCAAAACTTGATCCTCATCATTAATCTTAATATTTAAATTTTTAAGATATAAGATGATTTTATTGTAGTTATCAAAGATGCTCCTGCATTGAAATTCCTAGTTACATTGAGAAATTATATTGTTGCCTCCTTTTGTAAAACCTATCAATAAAAGACTTTTTTATGAATAAGCTTTCAAGCTTGAGCCACAAGAAAACAGAAATGTTCTACTTTCACACCTCTGTTAGTATCCCCTTAACAAGACACAAAATTATCACATTATGATCTCTTTTTAGAAGATTCTTCTTCTCCTTATCACTTGTTGATGCAAGTAGAAAAGCTTCCTTAAGCCCTTGATGAACAAGTAAGGCCTGCATCTTCAATCTCTAAAGATTGAAATTAGAATATGCTATCAACTTCTCAATGTCAAACTATAAAGAAACTATGAACACCTTTCAAGTGTCTCTTTACTCTAATACCAATTGTTGAGATCTTTACCTTGAAACTAGTTCAAGATTGATTCTTGTTCACAAGCAAGTCAACACAATCAATTAAAATCACACACAAAAAAACAAAGAGTAAATATCAAAAACACTGAAATTACGTGATTCACCAGTATGCCTACATCCACAAAACCAATACTCTCAAAAAAGCTTTATTGAAGAAAATGGCGATTACAAACATATAAAGGACGTTTACAGCTTTAAAACAAGCTAAAGAACTTTTAATTTGGATGCCTAAAACTCAAGATATCGACCCTAAAAAATGACTTAAAAATTAACTATTTATATCTCCTAATACTATAAACTAACAGAAATGCAATGAACATAAAAACAGAAATAACTTCCTTTCTTACCACTAAGTACAACCCAAAGATTTATGAAGACACCCCGAAACAATAATGTTGGTCTAAAGGAGGAACAAAGACAAAATGGAGGACAGTGATATGCAAGAAGGGAAACGGACATATAGCATGATTATGACAACCCACAAATGTGAACAAAACTGGTTACATCAATTGAATGTCAGAGGTTAAATTGTTTGTCTGTTCTCTATGATAAGAGGCAAAAGGATTTAAGAAACGAATTCATCCCTGTCGACAATTACTGAAGTAAATAAATTCAATATAAAGATGTCAAGGATAAATATATACCTGCCACAAATTTCCAACTCCCAATCTCTGTTGGAGATGAAATCCATTAAGATCAACTTTCGGTCATTCATACGATAACAAGACAGAGATAGACAGAGATGGGAGCATTATGATTTCATCAGTAAAAGAATGATATCCATAACTACAATAAATTTATGAATAATACTATTGAGATATATTTTACTCTTAAACTATCACATTATCCCTGATCGTCATGTAAAATGAATGTACAAGAACAAGAAAAAGACTTCCTGTAATATCCTCAACATACAAAAATCTGTGCACATTGCAGTTCTTCTGCTGTCCTGAAATTAGAATTCAGATGGTTTTTCTAGAGATACCAACCAACTTGAATTTCTCTCATCCAACTCATAATCGCTCAGTCGTAACCTGCACAAACAAATAGCAGCACACATAAAAATCATAATTTCATACCGTAGAACATTAATGTAGAGTTAAACTTTACGAATACTCACATGCTGCTCTATTAGATTCATCCTCATTTTTTGCAGGGTGAACAGAAAGTGCCATGGCCATTAACTTCTGCTGTTTGACAGTTTTCTTGCACCCCTGGAGGCGGTGTAAAGCCTCCATTTGTAGCTTGGCTCTGGAATTGCAAACAAAGCAAATTTGTTTCATGTAAAATTAAATCCCATTCTCCGGAAGATTTTCCTACTACTCCTAAAACGTGACTGCACAATGAAATTACTAACCTTGCTAGATGTTTGATTCACCAAGCTATTGGCTTTGGTGTTTTGCTTTACTTGTGAGTTGACATTATGCAATGGATCCTTCGCAGTCAAGCCAGTAGTTGCATCCAAGTTAGCCATTGGACCTACAATGCCACAGGCATTCGGTCCCATTGCTGACTTCATTATAGGCCCTCCGGATAACAGAGTTAACGGTGTATGTGGCATTGACATGGGATGCCCTTGGCCAGGATGCCCAAACTGCTGGAAATTAGAGCCTCCCATTCCCTGCATAGCACAGGGCCCTGAAACTGGTGGACTTGGGAAATGTGCGCTGTGCATTGCAGGAACCTGAACCATAGGATAACAAGACGAACCACCATTCATGCCATGCATACCCATTCCAAACCCAACACCCATTCCCATTCCCATACCCATAGGTGAATAATAAGCCATATGAGCTGCTGCATGCATGTGTTGCATTCCCGGTTGAAACATCACTGGGGGCATATATAAACCAGCTCCCATGGACATAATCTGCATAAATTTGGTTAAATGATACAATACAATTATCGGATTGTCCAAATTCAGAAAATTAGAAAGAGAGAGAGAGAGAGAGAGAGAGAGAGAGAATTCAGAGTTTACTTGCACTTGAAGTTGAAGCGTCTTCAAATACTCAATGGCCTCATCAAGCATTGAAGCTTTGTCCACCTTAAGCAAGAAATTTGAAAGTCAACAAAAATAAAGATATAAAAACTATCAAGTTCAGATTAAATAAAAAAATTGCCAACCTTATTGCAGTTTGGTATGAGTTCTTGTAAAGCACGCATCTTTTCGTTGATTCTGTCTCTCCGCCTCTGTTTGTGGCAATCAAAATGAGAACCAGTCAAGAGCTTATACTTGAGAACCATTGTACTTAATGATCATAGATTTTTTTTTTTTTATTCCTACTGCTAGTATTATATCTAAATGGTCTTGCTTACCCTTTCAGATAAATTATGCACTTCTGCAGCTCGGCTTCTCTTAGAGCCCCTACTTACTTGAGCATGAACAAATTTCTTTGCACTCACTGATTCTTCTTCAACATCCTGCAAATAAATTGGATTTGCTGATATCGGGGCAAATGACATGTGATATGGAAAGACCAGGATAAACTAACATTCATTTTTTACGTACTTCGCTAGGACATTCGGAATCCTGAGTGTTGTAATGTTTTCTCTTCAAATTATGTGTCGGGTGGTCATCCGAAACTCTCTCTACACTATTGCCTGAGCAAACAGAGGAAGAAGCAACTACCGGTACTGTATTCTTCTCACCAGCCAAAAGTCCTTTAGTTCCACTTTCACCAAGAATTTGGCATGGATTTTTATCATTATTAGAGATATCTTCATGGCCTCTGACCTCAGATTGTTCAACATCGGCTGTCTGCAGGGGAGGCTTTGTTTCCGATGGTTTTACAACCACCTTGGATGGCCCTGCAATTGGTTGAAATTGGGAACTACATTCCTTCCTTAAACCACAACTGGATTCAATTCTTGTCGAATCAATTGGCTTGCTACAACTCGCCACAGAACTGTTATCCTTACTTCCCATCCTTTCTAACCGTGATAATGCAGAACCCGGAATTGAACCAATACTTTGAAGATTAGCTTTAGCAAGAGCAACCGGTTGCGTGAAATGGGAAAAATTCATCAAACCAGATTTATTACTCGACATCTTTTGATCTTGCTTCTGCATCCTTAAGCTCTGAAAACTACCAGAAGAAACTGGAATTGGATCCCCAACCATAGCAATTTCGGTTGAATTCTTCGTACTATTGCCAGTGCTATCAGAAACTCTTGGTCTAAAAGAAGTTAATGATGTCTGGCATTGCTGTGAGGATGAAGTGTTCAATGGGCTGGCATTGCTTTTAGGCCTAGTACAATCATCACCTCTTACTGAAGAAATCTTCGACAAATTCCAACGTTCTAAACTCTCGCCATTATGAACAGAAACAGAATTGAATTCCCTATTGAACTGATTACTGCTACTATTACTCTTATCAAACGAAGCAAAATTATTCTGACAAGAGATTTCATTTCCAGAAACTCCGGATAAATCAGGCAAGTAACCAGAACAGTATTCATGTTGTAAAGTTTCATCAACGGAATAATTCAACCACGGTACCATTTCATCATATTGATTCAAATCCATTTCGGCAGATGGCACGGACATAAGAATCTCATTCAACACAGAATCAACAGTCCCATATTTTCCCATCTTTGTGCCATTTCCTACATCTTTGTCTCTAGTTTTTGGTGTATCAGATGGTAAACAAAAAGATGGCAAATTATTACTGGTTGGACTCTTTCTGGTCTTACTAGACTGACCTTTCATCAAAATCTGACCATTTTCCCATACCAGTTCAACCAAATCATTCTCAGGTCTGCACTCAATCCCAAATAAATCGAAACAACAATTCAGTAACATAAACAAACAGAGTTAAAAGCACAAAAGATTTAAGAAACATATTGAGATGGAACTTACTGAAAAGACAAATCAGTTAAAGGTGAGGAAGAATTTTTCTTCTCGGCCAAATCAAGCTTCTCTTTGGTCATGCGATATAGCTCAAACAAAGGCATGATTGAGGATTGAGTTCAATGAACCCAAAAATAAACGTTTCAAGACAAATAAGGCAAACCCAAAAGCCTCACTATCAGACAATCTTAGTACAAATTTTTTTCCTTTTTACAATTACAATTCACTATCTTTTTCAGTACAAAAGTCCTTATCGGTAAACATACATTATAAAAAATATAAAGTTCTAATAAATATATATTTATAGATAAAGTATCAGTCAAACTAATTATTTAATGACTCTTAAAGATCCAAATTAAGCTCCTATAAAGGGAAAAAAAAAAAAAAAATTGTTCCTTTCCACTTTTCCAATCATTATATCAAAACCCACGAAAAACACGGATCAGACTTTCAATATTAAACAAATATTAACAATAATCTATTAAATTACATCACTACCCAGAAATTAGCTATTGGAAATTCCCAGAGAAATCAAATCAAATAGAATGAAATATTGGGAAAAACTTATGACTTCCTCGAAACAGTCAAAAGACACGAATCCAGATGCAATAAAAATGTGAAAACTTAGTTGTAAATGATGATGATGATGGCAAAAGGTTATCAAAAACGTAGTCTTTTGGAATCACGATCAGCTCCAAGAAAGAGAACTCAAAGTTTTAATGAAAGAGTAGGGAGGAGAGTTTTGAGCGAGCAAGTGATTTAAGCCAAGTGGACACAATCACAGAAGGCGGCGAAAGATTTGCAGAGACTTGGTGCAATCTGCAGGAGGGGACCAAAGACATATACATAGCAAATCAACCAAGTTTTTTCACTTTTCTCTGTTTTTCCAGCTCTGGGTTGCTTGCTTTAATCGCCCCTTAGCACGATAAACCTTTTTTGGGGTGGGACAGTTTTACTGTACATAAGTGACGCAATAAAAATTATTTAATCAATAAAAAATTATTTATTAATAAAAAATTAAAAAAAATTTATTTATTATTAATAAATAATTTTTTTCTTTGTTAATTAAATAATTCAATTATATTTAAATTTTTTTATTTTTTATTAATAAATAATTTTTTTCTTTATTAATTAAACAATTCAACTATATTTAAATTTTTTTATTTTTTATTAATAAATAATTTTTTTTATTAATTAAACAATTCAACTATATTTATTATAAATTTTTTATAACTATAATCTCCAGTAATAATTATTTTAAATTTTCATATTATTTATTTTAAATTTTTATTAATTATTTTATATTTTAAATTTTATCTTTTAAAAAAATATAATATATATATATACACACACTAAATAAATTTTAAATTATCCTAAATAATATAAAAAGTGTGGTGGTATAATAAATTTTTATAATTTTTAAAATTATTTATTATATATTTTAACAACCAAATAATAACGAAAGCACTATTTAAGATATTTTTTTAGAAAATTTTTTTAAATATCTAATAATTCAAACAATAAGTGAATCATTATTTAAAATTTAATTTTTAAGATAGATATTATGATATCTAATATTACTCAAATTTTATTATAATATAGCTTAAATTTTAAATATTGTCATTATAATCATATATTTATGATATTTGTAATTATATTAATTTTATTATAAGGTATTTAATTTTTTTTACATTTAAGGAGATTATATCTATTTTAACAAAACATAAATTTTTTCATCAAACTTATTTTTTATCTTAACAAAAGTCTACATCTTCAATGAAAAAGACTCTATTTATTCAAGATTCAATCTAATGATGATTAGCGAAATTAATAAGAGAATAAATGGTGAATAATCGATTTAAAAAAATGGTTTAACTAATTAAAGTATAAAAGTTGGAATAAATTTTTCTCTTAAATACATAGTAGAAATAATTTTATAGATACCTAAATTAAATGATGTATTAGCTTTGGGAGATTGTATGTCATTTTTTTTGCTACAATCCAAAGGCTTTAAACCAAAATAAAAAAAAAAAAAATTAAAAATTAATAGATTAATCAAGTCTTTGATTTGCTTATGAAGGTGGGTTTTTTCAATTAAAAGAAAAATTGTTCTTCTTATTCCCTCTCCATTTTGAAAAAGACTTTAAAATATATTTTTATATATATATATCAACAAAAAGAGTAATATTAATTTTAAAAAATCTTATATATAATTAATTATTAATTATAAATAACTAATTAACAAATGTACGGATGCTATGATGTGATAAAATTGGTCTTATATAATTTGTTTATTTGTCATTGCAATAATGCAAAGAAATGAGGGTCATTGGTTTGCTTTTTATCAACTTGGATTATATGTGACAATAAGTCACCAAATGATGATGACATTTTTTTTTTATTTTAATTTTTGTGATTACTATCTTAATCATGATTAGTTAAGATCTCGATTAGTTGAATCTATGGGAGACCACCACTTGCTCCCCTTGATTAAGGCATGCAAAACACCTTTTGATTAAAAGTCATTTAACAAAAATATCAAACTCTTAATTTTCTTTGAATGGAGAAGATAATTATAAACTAAGAATGAAGAGACATCAAAGTTACTAGCATTGTGTATGCAAATAATGACATGTAGGGCCCATTGATGCATAATACAAAACATTGTGGCAAACAATATTGCAAATTAAAAAAAAAGAGTTAGGGAATCAATCATCTAAGTACACTTTTATAATATTTTTATTAATAGTGAATAAAATAAAATAAAATATATCTTGATGTTATATAATCAACAATCATTACATATCACAATATAATTTTAAAATATATAATTTACTTTAGATCAATATTAAAAAAAAAAATTCTTAATTTATCAAAACTAAGATACCCTTTGTAAAAAATATTTTTAAATTTTGTGTAACAAAAAAAAAATTAAGTGTACCTCAAATCTAAGGTATCATAGATGAATATGTAAAGGATATATCTTGCTTGATTCTTTGCTCTGGTTGAGAATCAAAAAAAATACTAATTCAAAACTTTATTAATTTGAACTATTTATTTAATACAAAATTTAAATTTGTGAATGTATGCAGCCTTACATCAACTGTGAAATAGTCAATCAATCGTTGAAGATAAATACAATTTCATGCATACATTAGTATATAAAAACCAAAAGTCTATAGAAGTTCTACAAAAATGATATGGACCAAATTGAGGAAGCATGGAATATGGGTATTGTCCACAAGGAACCTTGCTGACCCAGATAGGGATTTGGCATCTTTTTTTTTTTTCTTTTCTTATTCTGTCTCTTTCTTCTATTTTGTGCTTGGTGTATGCATGCAGGGAGCCAAGGACTGTTACTTTCAGTGAGATACTGTTTTCACTCACTCACTCTGCAAACTCTGCAAATATTTGCCATGGAAGGATGCACATTTTGAGGTACTCAACGGCTTAAATTGACCTCACATAACATTGGAATTGAAATTTGGAAAAGAGGATGTGTGAATTTCACATGGCCCTTTTGTTTTTCTGTCCATGAATTTTGTGGAACCTTTCAACTCATTAATCGTCACTTTTTTAGTCATCTTCCATGGGTGATCTCTTGTCATCAACTTGTATAAATTAGATGAGTAACAAAGTTTTGAAAGTACAGGGCTAATTATCTAACCCAAATGATTAGTTTATTGTGCAGCAAAACAATCTCTGTTTTCAGAGGTGGCACCAGCGGGTGGAGATGTCATCCTTGTCTGAAACAAACAAATCACACAATATTGTTTTAATTTTGATACCAATTGTAGGAGTAAATATTCAACCCTCAGTGGATGGAGGTGTCATCCTTTTCTAAAACAAACAAGTCTCACAACCCTAGTTTGAGTTAGTTGAATTAGCTCTTATACTAACTGTTGGAGCAAATATTCTGCCTATATAACTAAATCATTACGTAGAGAAACTATTTCTGTATATAAATTAATTAACCTCTTAACTAACTGATGTGATGCTCCAATTTAAATTCAACGAACTTCAAATGGAACAATTGAAAATGCCCAATAGAAAGTCATCTCTCAACGAGCTCTAAACGGTGACAATTAAAGGTGTCCGTCCAACAGAAAGTTATCTCTTTACACTCTGACAAATTAATAGTCTTTCAAATATTTTTCCTATAATATTGTTAGGATGTAACTTATTGTGTTTTGCATTAATATGCATACATCACTAATCCCATAGCATATAGAAATATTGGTGACAAGTTGAAATAATAAGAGACTCGATAGACTCATAGGAGATAATAAATAAAGAAAACAAATTAACAATTAATGTCTGCTACAAAGATGGGGGAGGAAGAAACAGAAAAGATAATCTAAACAATAATCAATTCAATATTGGCTGAGGTGGGGATTGAGGCCAGCTGAATTCCTGAAGAGAATTAAATATTATAATTGGATTGGACCATGAGTCATGGCTCTATTTATTTATTTATTTATGTTCAGCGCTAACAAAACAACCTGTGCAGGCCATTGTCTGTTCTCTGCAATCTGCACAGGACCACTACACCCGTCTAACATGCTCAGACATTTGTTTTCAGTATTACTATTAAATTTTTAATAATTTTGCTGCGTGAAGTAAAGAAGAGAACCACAGACACAAAAACTACTTGCATATATGTAATGCAAGCTGCTTTATAACAACAAAAGAATCAAGTAATCAACTGATATTCATTCACAGCTAAATGCGCATCGTAGTTTTGCCTTAAAATCTGTACATATAATTATATGCATGCAAGTATGCTGTCTTTGTTGCCATGAAAAAGTTGTCCTACTGCTTACTGTACACCATTTGTGAAATATTTTAAACTCCATATTATGGAATGGTTTTCCAGATTACAGTGATAAGATAATCATTGTTGGGAGATTGACCAAGTTTAAATATTCAAAAATGTACTCTTAACGTAGAATTATGCGCTTGCAGCATGCAGCTTGTAGTGCATAAATACGCATCAGACGGGAAATTGTCGGGCGTGCATATGTATTGGGGACTGCTGTCTGGTTTATCTGTTGAAAAATCTAACAACGTAAATTAGACAGTTAATATTATCATTATCATCTGCGTCAAACAAATAATAAGGTCTGGCCATAAGGTGTAGCTAGCCGATCAAAACAACAGATCTTGAAAGCATATAAAAAATGAATAACAATGGAGATTAATCAAATAGGAACATCATGAATCGTGCAGTAGTACAGTGTGAAAGTAATACGTCACAGCTGAACATGAGCCTTTCGGCAGGTTTTAGCCCATACCCAGCAGCTCAGTATTCTAAGATATATAATTCAATTACTGTTGTCTGTCTCGGATTTCCAGCTCCAGCCGCATCACCATCCAGGCATCCACCATATTTATCATTTATACAACCGTGGAGACAACATTGGGTGATGTAGTCCAACCCAAAATAGAATTGGGCCAAGATGAGGCCCAACTCATAGTTTATTGACAAACATGGGTGAAATTGAACTTTTCATTTGGGAATCCAACGGTGGGGGACAGTACACTACAATGACACAAAGTCAATAAAATTCTCCATTACTTAAAAGCTAAAAATTCCCATCAACAAAGTCCAACAAGGTAAGAAATGAACGGCCAGGATTGAATTTGCTTTAATAAAGATTTGATCCTCCGGCTACCAAATTCTTGAACTAGGGTTTGAGAGAATCATGCACCGAAGCACTATAAATATAAACACAAACGAGAGGAATTGGGCAGAGCAAAGAAGATAATCGATCGGAGGCGGGCTGGCTGGCTGGCTGGCTGGCTACGAAGGGGAGAATGGAGAGGGAGTTAAAGGATATTGGGAAAGTTTTGGCATGGGTGAGTAGGGAAGATATATAAAACAATTATTAGTAATATGTTCATCTTCCCTACTCCACCCATGCCATGGTTTTCCCATTATTCCTCCCTCTCCTCATCTCACCTCATATTTCCAAAAAGCATTCTTTATGGGTTTATTTAATTCTTAATTTATATATATATATATATTTTGCATTTATTTTTCTTGTTTGTTTATATTCATGTTGGTTTATTGAGATAATTGGCTTTTATAGGACAATATTCATTAGATTCTTCTGGTTCTTTGATGATGCAGGTTACGCTTGCTGATCTATTTTCCACAGAAGAAGAAGAAGAATAGTAGCAGATTATTTTTTTAATTTTCTAGCATATCATTGAAGTTTTAAGAAAGAGATTCTTTATGGGTTGATGTTTAATTCTAACATATTGTTATTAACATCAAGTTGAAATTGTAACTTGAGAACTCTTGTGTCTGATATTCATCAAGACATATGACTGGTTAATTAATTGTTCTTCTCAAAATAGAGGAATGGGTAGGGCAAATATTTCAAATACTCTTGGGCAAGATTCTTTGATAAAGTAAGCATGAAAAAGCTGGGAACAAAAGTATTCCGCACTTGGAAAAATCTTAAAGAGATGTGATGACATAATGTCACAGTAATCAATCCAAGCTATAATATGTAAATGCACGAGATTGATTTTATAATTTCATATATTGTTATTGTAACACTCAAAAATATTCATTCATATATTATGAGATATCAGATTGAAGCATAAAGTTCACCATGTTCTAAGTCCAATAACATTATTAGAATTTTTAATAGAATTTAATTTAATCCCATGAATTATTCTGCATGCGAAATGGACTATAATTTTGTTATCATATTTGACATTTAATAAATGAACTCATTAATGTTTCTTTTACAATTATTGGTGTCGACGCACATGCATGAATCTTACCTACATCAACATTTGTTGACACTCCCGTCATTTCGAAAATGTTGGCAGTATTTGCATCATATCGGGTTGCAGGTGCAGGTCTTGGAACTGCGAGTATCAACTGTTCGATGAAATGTCTGAAAGACATTGAAAACGCGTTACCAACGGGGTTATAACATTGCGGTGTATCGGCATTCAACATTTCAGGTTACCTCTTGAACGATCTGCTTCCGCTGATGCTATAATTAAATTAAATAGGCTGAAAGTTTTAACCAATAATTCTTTCAACATTCTTAACAGTTGTTTTGTAGAGCATTCGGTTATGTACAATTGCTAAACAATTTAACTTGTAAATTAAAAAAAAAAAAAAATCTGTAATTTCAGTGTTGAAGTGGGATTTGATTTATATTTATGTATTAGTAAAAAAATACTAGAAAAGGAAAATATAGGAATGGCAGGGCAGACAATTCTAATATATGGGCAAGATTCTTCAAAATAGTGACCAAGAGAAGGCAGGGAACAAAAATATTTTGCACAAATCATGTCTACAATTGGCCCTGCAAATTCTTGGTGGAAAATCTTAATGTTGAAAGGGATGCCATGCTTATGACAGACTCAAAAATTTTAAAAATAGAAACATTAAAGGAAGCCTCTACTGCTTCACTAATGGGTGGTGGTATGTTGTTCTTCACTTAGTGTTTTATGTTTGATTGTTTAAGTCTGCAAATTCTTTTCTTACATATTTGATTTTTCATTGGAATTGTCAGATGTGTATACACTAAAAGTTTACTCTTTAGTTGCCTTAAATCAGGTGTGGTGATGTCAGCAACTGAAACTTCTCATTATTTCTGCAGCAGTTTCGGATTCTTCTTTTAAAATTCATGATGAGTTTTTCACAAGAGTGACAGGGCTCAAAGTTCTAGTCTTGGCAAATATGCAATTATGGCCATTGCCAAATTCATGACAAGTTTTTCACAGGAATGACGGAGCTCAAAGTTCTAGTCTTGGCAAATATGCAATTATGGCCTTCATCACTTGGTTTCCTAACAAACCTTCAAGCATTGGGCTTGTACAAGTGCCGACTGGAGGACGTAGCTATTATAGGAGACTTGAAGAAATAGGAATTCCTTGAAGAGATCTTCTAATTTTAAGTGGTTGTCACTGCTAAAGTTGCTTGATATGAGAGATTGCTGGAATCTGAAAGTTATTCCACCCAATGTTATCTCAAGTTTATCCCATTTGGAAGAACTGTTTATGCCCAATTTTTTTTAAAAAAAAAAAATGGGAGGAGGAAAGTCCCAACAAGGACAAAAAAAACGCTAGTCTTGATGAGTTGAAGTGGTTGACTTAGCTAACCTGCCTAGAAGTAGAAATTTCAAATGCCAAGACTCTACCAAAAGACTTGTCCTTCAAAAACCTGGAAAGGTACAAAATAGCTGTCGGATATGTGCAAGATCGGAGGTGGATAAGAAAAAAGAGTTGTAGAAAATTAACTCTTTCACTCATCAGTAGAAACATTTGCTTCACCTTGGTCATATCATGCAGTTGAAGGGAATTGAAGGCCTATCTTTACGTGGATTGCAGGAAATGAATAGTGTTCTTTATGGATTAGACAAAGACGGCTTTCCTCAATTGAAGTATCTGCAAGTCCAAAATAATTCCAACCTTTTGTATTGTTGACTTGATGGAGTATGTGACTGGTAATGCATTCCCCCTCTTGGAGTTGTTGGTACTTGAAAATTTAATTTGGCTCGAAAAAAATATTTTGTTGTAAGCTCGGCAGAGCCTTTTAGCCAATTAAGGAACATAAAGGTGCAAAAGTGTCATAAATTAGAAAACGTAGTTTCATTCTCCATTGCTGGAAGACTTGAGTGACTTCAATCAATTGACATGATCAACTGCAAGAATATGGAAGATATTTTTGCAAGTGAAAAAGACAAGAAGTCCAACAATAACATTGAAACTCGGTCAATTACTCTTACTTACAGTCAAATCTCTTCTGCAACTCAGAAGCTTCTCCTCTAAATTGAAGATACCTTCTATGTCACGGCAGAGACAGGATAAAATTGTTTTGGAGGAGAATAGCAGTGTTTCCAACGGGAAGGTATTTGCCAATAATTATATTAGTTTGGTTATTCTTTAATTCTTTAATTTCTTTAATTCTTTCATTTTTATCTCTCTGGTTTCTTCTTACTAATAATTTATTGTTATTGCTATATCTGAGGAAAAAAAAATTTAGATTGTAGGACACCCTGATTGCGGCTACTGCTTTGAAATTTTTGAATATGAGAAGTTGAATGTCTCTAAGAAACTGAGCTAAAAGTTGGCAATCTTATATATAAGAATGGATCTTTATGACCAAATATTTCCTCAACAAGTTTCTATATTTGAAATGATAGAGACAAATTAATATTATATTTGCATTAATGCATGGTTAATTATTTCTTTATATATATATATATATATATATAAAAGTTTTCAGGTTGCATTACCGAGGATGGAGACACTGATAAGGTAAAGACTCTTTTTGGTTGGAATATGTATAGAAAATTGTTGAGATTAGAATCCTTGTCTGTTTGTAGCTGTGGTTCATTTGAAGTGATATTTGATGTGGAGGTTGAGGTTGAGGATAAACATGATAGTACTACTACTGCAGTAGTGACTCAGTTGAGTGCATTGGAGATTGGTCTACCAAAACTGAAGCATGTATGGAATAAGGACCACCATAAATTTCTCTCTTTTCAGAAACTAGAAGTGTGCTGGCTGTGATAGGCTGAAAAATGTCTTTCCAGCTTCCTTTACTAGTAATCTTCAACAACTGGCAAGTCTTGAAGATGTGGGGTGGAGGAGATTGTTTTTGTTGCCAATCATGAAGGAGCGGAACAAATCCTAGATTTGTCTTTCCAAGGCTGGTTTATGCTATACTATATGACCTCCCAAATTTTAGTGTTCTTTCCTGGAATGGTGAAGGTTAGTGGAAGGGAGATTGGGATAAATCTCAGCATCCAGGAAACTGATCATGAGGAGGGACAATCCCAGTTTGGGTTGAAAAGGTATGTGCGACACTCATTAATCTCCTTTCTTTCTTTTTATTTTATAATTAATTTCTAATAATATTATTGTATGAAAATTTTCTAATATAATGTTAATGATTAATTTATTCGTTTGCTAATATATAGTTATTAATGGCATCCAACTTCAAATTATTTGATTAAGAAGAATGATTATTACATTAATCAACTAGTCTAGTTTGTCTGACCTTGACTTAGAAATTATTCATTACATTATTGACCTTCTAGTGTCAATTTACAATCAATTTCATTGTAAAATTTTTTTATATGGGTATTTGATCTAATTTTTTATTCCCCCTCTTGTTGTTGAGCATCAGAATGAATTGGTGTTACCTTCAAAATCTAACAACTTTGAAAGTACATAAATGTGAGAGGTTGACAAAGATATTAACATCCTCAACAGCAATAGGCCTGGTGTGTCTGAGAGAAATGGGAATACCAGAATGCCATATGGTAACAGAATTAGCGGCAGCAGATGATGAGGCAGATGAAGCAAAAGATTATGAAATTGTTTTCAGTGAATTGAAAATGTTCTCTTGTACATTTAGAAAGTCTCACAAGCTTCTGCTCTGCCAATCATACATTCAAATTCCCATGTTTGGAAGAACTAACTGTGAAAAAAATGCCCCAAGACGAAGAGCTTCTCAAAAGGAGAATTAAGCACCCCCAGGTTACACAATGTAAAGCAAGGCTTGTGAAATAAAGCTGGGTGTTGGAATAGCAACCTTAATACAGCCATACAAGAGTTACATCAAGAAATGGTACATATTAATTTACTAAGTTTAAACGTTTCTCTTTCTCTGGGGCATACTTAAGTATGAATAATATTACACACACACAAACACGCTTATATTCTTGCAGTGCAAAAGACATTGACTGAATATGATTGAGTTGAAGCAAGACGTAGCAGGCGCTGGTATTTGGGTAAGATCTATTTTGTGAAGTTTTGATTCTTTGTGTTGGCTGATTATGTATTTCTTATTTTATGTTGAAAATTAATTATGCTAAATCTTATATTAGTCAGTTGGTGAACCAATCAATCCCATGCTTTGCATATATTCAAAATCTAGCAACTTTGTAAATGGGCTAATGCTACATAGGACTGATAAATAAATAAGAAAGGCGCAACAAAAGATGAAAATTGCATGCATAAATATCATAAATTGGATGAGTTCTCTCTTCTCTTAATTAAGCATTAGTACTGCTTAATGTTGTGGAGGCTAGGTATTACAAAATTAGGCTGAAGTAGATGTAATCTCCCAGTGGTTCCTGCAGATTTCACCTTCAATATATATGTTTTGCTCTTGGTCTACAGCAAGTCCAGAGTTCTTAAAAAGGTTCAGGCCAGCCTTTATGCAGCAGCTCCTGTGACGTTAACATTTCTTCCACTTGATCATTTCAGGTATAGATTTCTTGATGCCGGAACAAGTCTACATTCTTCTTGTTGCGTCATTTCGTTTGATTTATTAATTAGTTATGGTGATTGAGTATGTGGGAATCCGATATACTATGCAAGTACCTAAATTAATTACTAGTTATGTGTGAATCTCTCTTTATTTCTCAGATGGTACCTACTTGCATGCCATTTATTATATATGTTTGGTCTTGCATGCTTAAGAAATTTGATAAATGATGATCTTAATTATAATTCTCGTATTAAAATCATAACTTATTGCGAAAGTGATACTAGATATTGTTCTAGATTACGTCTGAAATTTGAAATTCACCAAAAAAAAAAGATTACCGAACAGGGAGATTTTCACAGTAGAAATGAAAATGTTGGCCGAACCTAGCACATCTAGTTGTGGGCTAAAACGGAGATGGCCCAAGAATTTTGTTGGACGTCGGCATTTTTATTGGAGCTTTTAATTTAAGCCTGAAGAGGAGGTGGGGTGTGGTGTTTGGGGGAAGAGGGAGCAGAGCAGTAGTACATTGATTTGGGTAACATTTGTTATTTTATTTGCAGAGATTAATGTTCATCTATCTTCGTTAACTTAACCATGAAGTTGTTGTGACTGACTTTCTCCAAAATGGAACATGGGTGTGTTGAATCATGACACATTTAATTCATGGACCCCAAGTAAAACTCCAGAGGAATGGACAACAATGATCCATCAATAATTTGGATAAAATGTCGATTCTTACCTAACACAATAAGGCCACATCACATGCTCCATATCAACATAATCAATATGGGACATCTCAATTTTTGGGAGCACATGCGAAATAAAATTAAGAGTCTTTTAATTTTATACAAATTTTTATATTAATTTGTTAATTATTAGATTAATACATTATAAATTTAATATATACAATTAATATATCATATTTAAACACATATAAAAAAATAATATTAATTATTAAATTAATCTACTGATATAAAAATAATATAAAAAATTATATAAAAAAAATATAAACTTTTGATTTTTATTCTATATATGTAGGGTTAGACTACACTACCTTTGGGTACTATTATTTTTATTTTTTCAAGTCTTTCAAGTTTTTATGTATATTTTAAGTTCTATTTATTACATATTTTAAATTTTTTTAATATATTTTTAATTTTTTATTGTATGTTTTAAATATTATTTAACATTTGTTTTCTATTTTTTAACATTTTTTCTTTATTTCAAATTTTACAAAAATTATTTCAAGTTTTATACATACACAAATTTTTTACTATAATGGTACTCAAGGATACTATAAACAAACCCATATATATAAGATTATTTTAATCTTTTTATATATTAACATTATTGTTTGATTAATCTCAAATCTATGCATTGAACTTTAGGATAATCACATATACTATTTTGTGTTATGAAATGTGTTGACATTCACACAAGACAATAATTTCTTGAGGCATAAGTTCAGGTATCACATTTACTAAACTCATCAATTGGTTGCAATTGTTTTGGCCGACCCACATGCATGAATTTAAACTTCTCCAATAAAAATTTGCCACTAATTAATGTAAGCGTGATGGAGTCTTGCAGTACAACTAATGGAATTTTATATCAGGAAGTCTAGTGAACAAATTATTAAATAATCAAATATATTTTTTAAATTTATTTTTAAAAATAAATAAACAATTATCTTATAATCCAAAAAAAAAAAATAATTAAAATAACGGTGTATGAAATCAAATTTGGTTTTGGTTCTCCATGGAATCTGAAACCTACTCTATTTAGTAGAGTATTTTATTTTTCGATTCTATTCAATTCTAATTTGAAAATAAGATAGACTATTTATTAATTATCTAAATTTTATAATTTTTAATTTAAAAAATTCTTAAAAATTTAAATTAATAATATTAAATTATAAAAATAATAAAATGTATAAATAAGAAATTAAGTAAATAAAAAAGAGTAAAAATAATTTATAAAAAATATTAGTATACGACAAATTATTTAAAAAAAATTATTTTATTACTTAAGTTAATATTACATATCACAAAAAAAAAAAATTTACAATGGTAAAATTATATATCTAATAATATTATATAATGCATATATTTATTTATTATAATTGCTAATTTATTTGATAATTTTAAAATATATATATATATAGTATAATTTTTTTAAATTATTATATAAATAACATGATAAATTAAGTTAAATAAAATATTTTAAATAAATTAGTTAATTTTTTATATGTAATTCAACAAATAAAGAATGCTCATAATATAAAAAAATAAATTATTTATTGAATGAAATATAAATATATTTTATGTGAGAGTTACATTTATTCAAATTTAATAATAAATTTTAGTATCATCTGTTATTTGTGAGTGTGAAGTATTTATTTAAAATTAATAAAGTTAATTTTTTATAGTTTTAATAAAAATTTTAAATATTATTATTTTATTAATTAAATAATTTATTGAATATAAACTTGTACTTATTTTATCTTCAAAAAATAAAATAAAATAAATAACTAAATTTTAATTTTTAAAATTAAATTAGTTCTTGATTCGATTCTACTTTCACAATTATTGGAACCAAAATTTACTGAAAAAATATTTAATTTTGATTTAAAATTAATTTTTTCAGTTCAATTTGCAATAGTTTTGGGTAGAACCAAAACTACTGCACAACCTTAAATTAAAATGGGTCACATTCATTTTCTATTCCACAAATAATTTTATGATACCTCATTTCTTAATAAAAGTTAATTATTTCTTTTTTATGAAATAATAATTTTATTTTTCAATTATGGACTATCTAAAAATACTTACAAACGTGAACTTTTTTAAAATTAATTTTCTAAAACATCACTTAAATGACCTAAACTTCAAAATATTTTTATGCAAATGAATCAAATAAAATTTAAAAATATTATTATATTTCTTTTCAATTTTAAAAACATAACAATTAAAATATTTGGTAGTAACTGATAATTTTTAGAAAAAAGTATTCATTTTTATACATATAATATCATTTAGTGATTTTATCCTATAGTTAATGTGACTCAAGGCCTTAAATTTTAAATAACCCTACACAAGCTCCTAAAGTATAGTCCACATCAAATTTATATTTGAACCCAAAAATAAATAATAATACATAATAAATTTTGTGTGCCAACTAGCTGTATGTGCCACCTATCTAAGATTACCACTTTCGCGATATTTTTTTCAAAATTATAAGAAAAATTACAACACCTCAATGTTAAATATAGTAGAAAATTTTACAATAATTTTGAAACTTACAGTAACATTATACTATCACATGAAAACTTCTTTCTAAAGCTAATGATGGATCAAGTAACATGACATGGATGTGTAAAATAATATATCCCCAAGAATGCTTATCCTTATCATGGACCAACAAAAAGGAGAGAATAATAAATTTTACTTTGAACAAACTTTTTCGTTTTCGTCAAAAGAAATTCTACCAGCTAATATAAAAAGATTCTAAATCCCATTTGATCATATTCCTCATACTAATCCTAATTACCTAATTAATTATTATATTAATATTAATATAACCCACTGATTAGGCTTTGTTAATTCACTACACGTGGAAGGGCGGTTACGTTCACAACTTTTGGGATATTAACATTCAGGTCCCTGAATTTTACATTTTTAATCAATAAATGTCGGTGTGTGTCTATTTATGCCAAATAAATCATTGACCCCAATTGAAATGATTGAAATATTATTGATTTATTGAGCTATGTGCTCTTATTGTCCATTTGGTATCAATTCTCTAGTGATCAAATAATTTATTTTTTAATGATAATCCTTTTATGTCATTTGGTTGTATTTGAAAAGGAGTTTATGAAAAATTAAAAAAGTTATTTAACTATTTTTTATTAGAAGAAGTTTAAATTTTGAGTTTTTAAGAATAATATTTTAAAGAATTTTTAAAAATAAAATTATATCAAACTTATTTATTTTATGTTAAATCAATTTATTTCATTTCTCCAATAGCATAATTTTAAAAAAATTATCTATTAAAATATTACATAATATTTTTTTATTTTTGTTGCAAAACTTCATTTATAAAAGGACTATTAATACATGATCTACTTCAAGAATCTTTAACTGATCGGTTATACCGAATAAATCCTTAATAGTCAAAATTATTTTAAGTAAAAAAAAAAGGTAATTGGGTCACTTTATAAGAAGTTAAGGACCTACACGTTAAAAATTAAATATCTATGTCATTATTGTGATAACTTAAGACATAAGGAAACTGTATGTAATTACTCCTTTGCTGGTTACGTTCGTTAAAAGATCAGAAGACGGTTACATCACAGGCACAGATTAGCCGTGTTTACGTGTACACGCGGGTTAATCTTATTTGTTGTCAGATTGAAAGCCTTCATCTTCGTCGGTGTTCCCCCGTATCTGGCAACCTACCGGCCGTCAGATTCTCACAGCTAGGTCGGCACGCTTACCCGATTCAATATCTTCACGCGCCCCCATATCCGTGGGCTTCACGTGCCAAAAGTGTCCTCCGCAAATTGGAAGTTTACACTTTAATCCTCTTGTTTCCAAGTTTGGCTCTCAATTCTCCTCGTTAAAATTTTCCTTTATTTTCTCCCGTGACTCATTTTAATTTTTTTTTCTTTTAATTTTGATGGAGAATTTTCATGCCAACATAACTTACCTCGAGAAAAAAATTAAACTCTTTTTGCTCAAAATTAGCTACATAATATATTGAATTCAAAATTAATACAAAAGAAAAAAAAATTATACAAATGAATTAATGAGATAAAAATTGAGTAAATAATTTATACTGTTTAATAAAAAAATAATTTATTATACAAAAAATTATATATAACAAAGTAAATTATAAGAATTGTTTGATCTATAATTTAAAATTTATTTATAATTATTTTACATTCTTTATCATTTATATATAAAAAAAAAATTATAATATTTTTATTGTATCGTATTATTCGTATCTTAATTTAATAATATTATGTCATATTATATATATATTTATCTTACAAACTATTATAAAAAATAATAAGTATAATCAATAAATATAAATGATGGAATATAATTTAATAATTATTTTACAACAAAAATATTGTGTACTTTCTCTTAATCCTTGACGAGGACTAAGAGGAAAAGAACATAAGACATCAAGGCAAACAAAATAAAATTTCAAATGGTGGTTGCATGTTTTGATTAAATAAATTTTGTGCTAACCACAAAATTCTTAAATTATAAATGACAGCAAATCGGATCTCCTAACCCAAATCTTTATCGATACTATATCTTATATATAATATTAGTAAATGAACAAATCCTCTAAATCACATAATTAGTATCATAATTGAAGAGAGAAAAAGAATTAAGAGAGAGTGCGCGTGGGTTAAAGAAGAAAAGAGTTAGGAATGGATTAGAAGAAAATATGAACATGGCGCAGTAAAAGGAAAACGTGGGCTCAATCCTAGCACATGGGAAAGTTGGACTTATCATGTTCTTACAACTCAATGGTTTAGACCTACAAGAATAAGAAACCCGACCGCGTCTGATAAAATTGATACACACAGACAAACAACATAACTAATTAATTAAAGCCACGTATATGTACATGTATGTTCCTGTTGGCAATACACAAACCGGCACGTGTATTCTTCTTCTTTCTTCTTTCGTCTTTCTTTGTGACTCTTTCCTTTCTCTATATAAAACCTGCTACCCAACAAGCAGTTGCAAACGCAGACGACATTAGAGCGAGCAAAATCTATAGAAACTTCATTTCTTGTTTTCTCTCAGAAGAGCAAAAATGGCAGGCGAAGGCACGGCAACATGCGTCGATATTCTCTTGGCAATCATCTTGCCTCCTCTTGGTGTCTTCCTCAAATTTGGCTGCAAGGTATTTTCACTTCTTCTTTTCCTGTAGTATGTTAATTATTGAATAAACGGTATATTATGTTATGGTATGGCATGGTATGCAGGCTGAGTTCTGGATCTGTTTGCTTTTGACTATCCTTGGTTATCTCCCTGGAATTATTTATGCTGTTTATGCCATCACGAAGAAGTGATCTATCTTCATCTCCCTTCTTCCCTTCTTCTACTGTAAGCATTGATTTTCTTTTCTCTATTTTATTTTTATTTTTCTAATATATTAATAAATAAATAAATAAATAAGCCAAACTTCACTAATTTTTTATATACGAGCGATATTTGAATCTCAAGCCTTTCATATTATGATTCAAAATATTCTCAAAAATTTTTTTTCCTCCACTCTCTTCTACACAGAAATAATTTAGACATGTCTATTAAACATTTACTATGCTTTAATTCTATATTGGGAAAATTGAAAATGTTTCTACGAGATTGAGTTTGATTTTATAATAAATAATTATCAAATTGAAAATTAAAGTTCAAATTCAAATTTCATGGAGATATCAATATGGATTTGTATTTAATATGTAAAATTCAGTTCTTCCTAACATGACTGCATTACTTTTTGTAGTTCAATGGTTTTAATTAAATTTTAATTAAGATTTGGTTTAGTTAATGGCATTTGATTTGACAAGGGAATGAATCCTTTTCTCACTACCTTTACTGTATTTTTATTTGGACAGATGGAGGGATCAGAAGGGCATTAAGAATTATTATTATTATTTTTTTTTGACAAGATGATGGACAATTCTACTTTGGTTTTGTAGTCCGACAGATGGATATATGATTCTTCGTCAATGTGTTGTATTAATGTGTGTGTGTGGGTGTCTTTGTTAAATTTTCTTTTTATTTGTCTTTTTCTCAATGAACTTTTATTTATTATTTTGTTGTAGAGTATGGAGTGGTTGGTTTTGTTTTGTGAATTATTTTGTTCCCCACATGAGAAATTTGTTCTAAATGTGATGTTATTGTCCCCCTTCATTATCTACAAAGCTATTGTTAGTTATCCATATTAAAATATTTTTTTGATATGCCTCCAACGATTTACATAATATTTTAAGTGAAACAAAAGTATCATTTATTTATTATCAATAACATTATGTTATACAATTTTTCAAACAGTTTGACATAAATCAACACAATTTTGATAATTGATATTAATCTAATACATGCAATTAATGCAATATTTTTTAATGTATAAATTTAGAAATAATTTTAGAGATGCATAATTTCTATGCAAATTTTTATATGTTAACTTAAAATTGTGAAATATAGTATATATTTTACCATATCAATTTATATATTTTATCAATATTTGTATTCAAAATAGCATATAGAAACCATATCATAAAATTATCCCTATAACTTATATAAAAAAATTTTAAAAAATGAAAAATATTTCATTAATTTTTTAAAAAATTAATAAATATTCATTTATGGTCTTATGATCCCAACAAAACTATAATGAATAAATCATTATCGGAGTATTTGGTGAAAGGGAGCTTTCATTCTGCAAAAGCACAAATCAAAACAAAAAATGAAACTACCATGCATCTTCTTCTTCCCAAAAGTATTTTGATTGTGCTTGCAAAGATGAAGCATTATATGTATCTTATTCTCTAAGATACAAATTTGCATTAATCCATCAATAAATTTTGTATTTCCCACGGCGACAATTTATATAAAAAATTCTAAGCCTATTTCATTAATAAATCCCTCTCACAAACAAAAATAAATTTATGATAATTAGAGGATAAAGAAAAGATCGATTGCGGTACATGTAATAAATACGTAAAAATATACATTTATTAATTATTTAAATTATTATTTTGTATTTAAGAGTATCTTTAACTTCTCTTAAATAAATATTTTATTTAATTCTGACCTTTAAAATAAGTGTGACATAATTAATGAAAAATAATTGATTTTGAGTAGGTTTTGTATAATGAGTATATTTTTTTATCTAAAATTTCAATTGATACAATTTTTGGACCAATAATTCATGGATAAATTTTTCCACAATGTTGTAAGCCAAAAGTTATGTCAGTTTAAGCATTTAGATTGTCAAAATTAGATTTTAATAGAACCAAAATTTGCAATCGTGGAAAAACCTAACAAATTTCGGTTGTAACTTACAAAATATATGTCTAAATACATTGAGTCAAGATGTTCTAAATATTAAAATATGTGCTAGAAGTTATTCATGTTGTCGGTTTCAGAGATATTTTACTTTATATATATTTATAATTTATTATTAATGAAAGAAAATATTTTTTATTCACTTACATATGTTGCTTCATTTATTTTATTATGCATTTAAATAAAGTATATTTGTGAATTGTCTAAATAATTTATTTAGTTGTTAAATGATATTATTAAAATTATTTTCTATGTAGATAAAATTGAATGAGCAATAGTATTATATAGTAGGTATATTAAATATTTTCAGTGAATATTATGAGATGATATTAATATGAGTGATGATAAAAGTCACATTATTAGGACATTATTATGAATTAATAATTAAATATCTATTTTTTAAATATGACCAAATGACAATAAATCACGTCAAAAAGTATGTAATTAATAATTTGTCATATAATTGTATTAGTATGAAATGTAATCCTTTAATTTGAGATATTATAATTAAATGTAATGTGAATGTACATAATTTATATAGTGTATAAGTGCGAGATTAATTACATCTTTTATGTTAAAATCAATTTAATCATTTATTGTTTACATTGAAAATAATGATGATTAAGATAGGATTCATTAGTTTGATATAAATACAAAATCGAAGTATCTGGTGATTTCATTTAGATTTGAGTTTCTAAATAAATATTAATAAATGCCTAAAAAGTAAATTTCTAATTAGAGTAAATTAAAATTATATGAAAGAGTTCCTAATGACGAGTTCAAAGTATATTGATTAATGTTTCGTATTTATATTAATTTAGGATTTTGATATTTTATATGCCTTTACTTGATCAAGATTAGATAAAATAAGAATATTACTCACATAGTATGTATAATTTGAATGGGTTCAATAAAGTATTAATTCATTGTGATTTAGACATTATGATATATTGCTAAATATTAACTATAATTATTGAACTTTTGAAGTGTTCAGATTTAAAAAGATTAGAACTAATTCATAGTTAATCCATAGTAAACTTACATGATCACATTAATAATCCAATGAAAGATGTCTAAGAGAGAGAAAATATTATTTATGAATGGTTAGCACCTTTTAAAATAATGTAATAATCAAAATAAGCAAATATGTATATATGTGTGGGGGTAGGGTGTGTGTGTGTGTATAAAAGTGCTATACATATATTTGTGATTCTTTAAAATATATAAAAAATTTGTATAATTTTGTAATTTTATGTAATTTAATTTAAATTACATGACATATTAATAATAAAGATTATCAAAGAATTTAAATACAAATTTTTAAAAATTACCGTAATAATTAATAATTATTAAATAATTATCATTAAACCCTTGAGGATATATTTAATTATCTATTTAATAATTAAGTAAATGTAATTATATGCAAGTATGATGACTAAAATGTAATAAAAGATAATTATTGAATAATTACCATTTTACTTTTAGTTCACACTTATCCATTAATTTGCTTAATTGTTAAGTTTATAATTATGAAAAAGTATAAAAATTAAATAATAGATAAGGATATTTATTGGATAAATATCTTGATTATTTAAATCAAATAAAAAAAATCTAAAATAAGGCATATTTCTTTGTTTTTTTTTTTTTAATGATGGGAAAGAAAATAAGTTTCTCTCTCTCTCTCTCTTTAAAATTAGGATAAATCTCTCTCTTTTTTGGAATAGGTTAAATTAAAGATATTTCATAAACTTGAAGTTTTTCTTTGTTACAATAATTTTTTGCTTGATATATCGAATGCATGTAAAAGAATTTTATCACCACTTACTCTTAGTCAATTTTTTTTTTTTAACCTTTTATCTTTCATATTTTTTCTATAAATAGGTGTTTATATCAAATAAGAGGGCACACTTAGATATTAGTTTTTTTTATATATTTATTTCTTGAACTTTTTTTTACAACATATTCTAAATTTATAGTTAGGTATAAGAGTGAAATTTGGATAAGTTTGTAGTTTTTATTTCTTTAATCTTTTGGTTTGTAGTTTATTGTAAAATTTTTCAATTAAGTAAACTTCAATTTTTAAAAATATTTTAAGTTGTTAGAAAACTTAATTTATTATTAATAAAAGGTACGTTAAATACTTATATATTTTTTTATATTTCAAGAGATAGGTAAGTATAGTTTTTTATAAATCAATTTGAATCATTAATATTTTGTTTTCTTACCTTTTCTTAAAAAGTATTTTCATATGCTTAAATGTTTTATCTTTTAATTAAAATTATTCATAGTAATTTTTAATCATATTATTAAAAAGGATTAAGAATAATTTTTATAAAATTTTTTAAAGTAAATCTTAAAGTCCTAGTATTTATTAATATTGAATTCTCATTGCAACAACCAATACATCAATATAATTCACATGATACTTGGACATTGGACTTATAATACATTACATATAACTAATTCCCAATGAATCGACATTTAAACTCTCGAAGTTTTTATTAATTAAGACAACCTATATTAGGGTGTACAAATTTTGAAGTTGTAACAACATTCATGTATCATTGTATCTATTTTTTGTTTCAAAGTATTTTGAAAGTTGTTTCAAGTTTTTTATTCATATTTTAAGTATTATTCATTATATGTTTAAAATTTTTTTTTAACACGTTTTAAATTTTTTATTATATATTTTAAGTACTATTTATTATTTATTTTATATATTTTAATATTTTTTTATTTCAAATTTTATAAAAGTTGTTTCAAATTCTGTAAATAAGAAAGTTTTAAGATGCAACTATACACAAATATATGGTAGCTAATCACAATAAAAACTTGCTAGTAATAAATTTTTTAATTTATTAAAATTTTAACTAAGTCTATTTTTGATTCCTGGTATTTAGTAAGTCTTTATTGGTTATAATTGTTAATTAAATTTTAACATATATAAGTGATTTGATCATTTTAAACACCCTTTTAAAAGAAAAAAAAAATACTTGCCTACCAAACAACCTTTTAAAATAATAAGTTTAAACAAATAATAAATTTATAATCAATCATGTATTTTATACAATATCATCAAATTTGAAAGTCTTACATGATATTTTGAAACTTTTTTCTTACTAAAATAAGGTAAAAGAGTAAAACTATTTAAACTATTAAAAAATTGGTGACAATAATTGACCACAAAACTTATTTAATACAAGTAAAAAAAAAAAATTATAAATTTTATTCATTTTACAATAAATTACAAGATTTTAACTTGCAATTACATGTTAGCAAAAAGAGCTTGGCTATAATACATTGTATGTAATATATATTTAATTTTTTATTTTTTACATTAATTATTTCAACTTTTAAATTTTATATTTTAATTTTTTTATATTATCTATTTCAAACTTTATATTTTATATATAATAAGTATCTTAACTAAATCTTAGCAAAAGAAAATGAAAAAAAAAATTGTGTCTTATCATTAACAAAACATATCATATAACATTTAAAAACTAATATAATCTTGAATCAAGAGAAAATCTTATTTAATACAAGTCAAAAGTTTAATAGTATTCATGTTAGGTTACATATCATAAGCTTAATTGTATGGTTATCTACCTTCCATTTATGTCAATAAACTTGTGCTTAATTTGGATGGTTGCATGTCATTTGGAATCTTCTAACGTTAAAATAAATAAATAATTAATTAATTAATCAAAAAATAAAATAAAAAAGTTCTTCAAAGATCAAAACATACATGTCTATTTGAAAAATGACCTTGTACTAAACAAATATCTAAAATTGATCAACGAGTGATATTTACGTTCAAATTTTAACAAGAAAATATCATATAATTTGCAAAGAAAGTGTGCACTTGCCAAATTTGCACAATGAAACACAATAGCATTACCCTTTCAAACTTTACACACATATAGAATTTTTTCTTAAGATTAGATTTTTTATTTTGAAAAATAAAAATTTAAGCTAAGGCTATGGTAAATAAAATGTTTTCTATCTTAGTTGTGTTCTTTTAATATTTTATTATAACTTTAATTAAAATTATAATTATAAAAATTAAAAGGTTTAAAGAATTGTTAATATTTTATAAAAGGTAATAAAATACAAATACATATATGTAATGGACAACTATTCTCTCCTAATATTTTATATAAAAAATTAAAAAATAATTCTTATCTATATGATCGTAACTTTTAGAGAACAGTCCATACAAGAATTAGTTGGTGCTTTCTAAACTCTGGAATCCCCATATGTAGTGGCTTTTGTTCAATCTTATTTGCAAAAGACTCATTATTAAGCAACAATTATCAATTAAACTTTCAAAAATAAAATAATAAACAAATAAAATTTGGAAATTTTAAATTTATATTATGAGTGACCAACAAATATACCCACTAGCAGAAAACAATACAAAAAGGGATTTACATGCCTTAGATTAAACAACAAAATATAATATTCAATTCAAGTTTAGATTGATACAAGCTCACCTTCATTCAGATCTAGTTCAATTTAAACGCATTTTGATTCAAAATACAATCATATTAAAAAAAAAGACAACTAACTGAATCAAATTGATCAATTAATAGATTGACTAATTCAAGATAGGATCGACTTATCAGTTTGGATCACATTTGAGTTTGATTTAAGATCTTCCTTGCGTTCATGCTCGGTTCGGTTTGAATTTTTTTCCGTTCATAAAAGGTTGGCTTATGAAAGTTCAATTGGGTATAAATTCACTTCGGCCCAAATTTGGACAGGTTCATACTGTAATTTAGATCGATTTGAGCTCGATTCAGTCACCTACATTCAAATCGATTTAAACTCACTTAGGTTCAAGATAAGAATTGCAGCCCATTCCCATAATATCCCAAAATTATGGAATCATAAAAGTAAATAAACTAACAAATATCATCATGAACCCAAAACTTTAGTCACAAAGATGACAATAAATGGCAACCCATGCCCACAAAATCCAATTCACAAATCGAAACCCATATGGTCATAAAAGTAAACAAAGTAATTAATTACACCCCAGCCCAAAAAATATAAGAATTCAAGACTACAGGATCAAAAAATTAAATAGACCAACAAATAAATAGAAAGACAAAGTAATTCAATAGCTATTGAATGCAAAATTATTATTATTATTATTATTATTATTATTATTATTATTATTATTATTATTATTATTTTATTTAGCCTAAATGAAGAGGTACGATAGAAAGCACGGATAGAGGAGGCACAGGCCTGCTATTAAAAGAAATCAAAGATTTAGGCCATGTAAAGGAATGGCCCGCAATTGTTGGCGACTAGGGTCGGTATCTTCACTTGGCATTTTTGTGTGGGTTCGTGAACAAGCATAGAAAATTGAAAAAAAATCTTAAAATAATCTTATTTTTAAAATTATTTATACAAATAGTTAACTTTATTATTTTCTTACCAACTTAGTCAATATTAAAATTTTCAAACAATTTTGCCCTTAAACAACCTTCTACCATTTGCCATCTACACTTAAAACATCATACATAATAGATATATATTAGAAAATTTGTTTCCTATAACAATATTAATATAACTTAGTAGTAAGTATTTTATAATACATAGATCTTGAATTTGATTTTCAACAAGTATATTTTAATTTTATTTATAACAAATAACATGATTCAATTTTAAAAAAAAGTTAAATTAATTATTTACCTAAGGCTATTTTTAAAATATTTCCCAAAAAATTTAATTAAATAAATTTGTGTTTTAAAATAAAATAAACATATCAGCAATTCTTGAAAAGAAAAAGCCCACCAATCAAACTTAAATGGGCTAAAATGTGCCTAGTTTTGAAGTTAAAGTTTTGTCCACATCCATTCGGATAAAGCCCTCAGCCCAAAGTTTTTGCAAATTCTTAATTCGTTTCCTCTAAATAATAATTAAAAATAAAAAATAAAAGTTGTTTTTTTGAAAAATTTTGAGTGTTTTGAATGGTATTCGACACTCATTTATAATATCAGTGTTATTCTAAATTATTAAAAAAAAAAAATTGAAATGATATGAAATTATAAAAAGGTTAAGGTATAATATTTTTTTAGTAAAATATTAAATTTATTAGAATATATTTAATTTAATTCGGTTAAAAATTTTAAAATAACAATATAAGTTTTTAATGACGTACTCTATATTATATGAGCTAATCTCTTTTACTTAATCTATTATTTAATAGTAAAATCGGATAGAATTATCAATACATATACATATTCTCTTAATATAGAATGTAAGTAAAATTACTTTAATAAGACAATTAGTAATACCATTAATTTCATCAAAATTTTTTGACAATCTATAATAATCATATATAATTTATCAAGATTTTTCAACAATCTATAATAAGAAATAAAAAAAAATAGAAACATGGTTATAATTAAATTTGATGAATTACATAAACTACTTCACATTTCTCATCAACATTCAATGTATATATGTGACTAAATTATAGGAAGTTTAAAATAGATGAAAATAAAATTTCATAGCCTTGCCACAAGTTTTTACAAAAGTATAGGGTGGATTATGGATGTCGCAATTCAATGAATATTGTTGGCCTTAGAAGAATTCGAGGCTTTTTTTTTTTTTTTTTGGAGGTGGTGTGGTTTCCTTTTAGAGTGGAGTAAATGATTTGTATACAAATGTCATGACACATTGCATTACAGCTAGAGAAGACACTCAAATCTTTCTGTCTCCATGAATGGACTTGAATGCAAATATTATTTCATTTCCAAAAATAGCAAAAATATAATAATGTCTTCAATTTTGGATGCTATTAGTTGTAAAATAATAGGTTGCCTTTTGTGAAAGAAAGCCAAATAAACTGCTACCAGCTCACCAAATTAAATTCTCTCGATTACATTACCAACTTAGTTTCCTTCTTCCAGATTTCATCATATCCATTGTCTTAATTGCCATGATTTGAGCACCCCGTCTTCACTAATAAAATGATTTTCTACATTATATCTATGAGGCTGTTTAATTTTTTCTTTTTTTTGTTTTTCAAAATTCCTAACAATAACTTTATATTCAAAGAGATAAGCGCAATTTTCCCTTTTAGCAATTTCTTATACATAATGTTGCTAATCCTGATTTTGAATCAAAATACAGTTAGATATCTCTATAATGATATTTTATATAGGAATTACCTCTATATAAATATAAAAAATTTTAATCTCAATTTAGACTGGTTATAAATAAAAATAAATTATAAATTATTTTAAATTATAATTTTTTTAGATCTCATCTAAAAAAACTTATCTACTCATAGTAGTAATTATATGTATATTACCAAAAATATATATTATAGAAAAATAAAATAAAATAAAATATTTTTTTAAAATTATTTGAAATAATGATTAATTTTTTAGAGTTGTTATCGTATCTTTAAATTTATAATTACATAATAACTTGTTAGTATAAATATTTTCTTGTTAGATCTAAAATATTTCTAATTTTTCAAATACATTTAAATTTTTTAGTAAGAATTTTTTTGTATTTTCATGTTATCATCCTTGTACATTTCTTCTTTTTATTGTCTACTAGCAGTAATAATTTTTTTTTTTTTCGGTTAACACTTACACTTTTATATTATAATCTTTTTATAGTAATAAAATTAATTTAATTTTTATTATAGACATCCGAAAAAAATACGTATTTTTTTTTTATTATTTATAGATAGAAAATGAAAAGGGTGTGCCCCATTTAGTATTTTTCTTTCTGAAATTAAGTAGCAATAAGTATGTACAACATGGATTATAGAACGCCGTAATCTTGTAATAATAATTTGGAGTATCTCTTATCTCTATATATAGCACAAGTAGTTGTAAAGGGCAAGAAAAAAAAAACACAGAACAAAAAAAGAGCTTCAATATTCCATAATTTTCTCTTATTTCTATTGTTAATTCCTCCTGCCATGACTAGAAAGAAGGTGAAACTTGCCTACATCCTCAATGATTCAGCAAGAAAAGCAACCTTCAAGAAAAGAAAGATAGGTTTAATGAAAAAGGTGAGTGAACTCAGTACATTGTGTGGAATTGACGCCTGTGCAATTATTTTTAGTCCTTATGATGCTCAGCCTGAAATCTGGCCTTCGCCGCTCGGCGTCCAACGCGTGCTGTCGCAGTTCGAGAAGATGTCTGAGATGGAGCAAAGCAAGAAGATGGTGAATCAAGACAGTTTCCTGAGTCAAAGGATTGTAAAAGCTGCTGAACAGCTGAAGAAACAGCTGAAAGATAACCGAGAAAAGGAAATTACACAAGTCATGTTCCAAGGCCTGAGAGATGGGAAAGTGTTGCTTGGTTTGAACATGTTGGATTTCAACGATCTCGGATGGATAGTTGACCAAAACCTGAAGGAAATCAGCAAGAGAATTGAGATGCTGAGCAAGAGTGGTAGTAGTACTACGCCATTGTTTCCAACCAGGGAGACGGCAGCGGCGTCATTGCAGGGGGAGAAGTCTTCAGGATTTGAGCAGATGGGGATGGACGCTATGCAGAAACAGCAATGGTTTGTGGACTTGATGATTCCACAGGAAACTATTATGGGGGGATTTGGTAGAGAAGAAGTGATGTTTCCATTTGAGGATGGAAGTAGTACAAACACTAATTTTTGGTATGATCCTTTTTACCCTTAGAATGGAGAATTTATTGATCAATTCATGATAGTTTGATGACTTAGTTGTTGTGTGGTTGAGGGATTTTTCTAAATTTGGGTGATCAATTATGTTTGATTTTAGATGTTTTATTTTGACGATATTTGCTTCTACATCTCTTGATGAAGTTTATGTAATTAAATAACTTTTATGTGCTAGATTTCTCTGCACAGATTTATGTTTGATATTTTAATATTTGTCTGATTATCTGGTAGGATTGCAATTGTTTATATCAACAGTGCCTCCCGTGGATACTAGCATATTCAACTGGTAAAATCTTTTAAAGTTGTACAAGATAATAATTTCTAAAAATTAATATTTTAAGCAAGTCAAATTGTGAAAAAAATAAAAAAAGATTAATTTAAGTTTATATGACTCTAATAAATTTATCGTAAAACAATTCAAAATTCTTGAATTTGAAATTATGTTATTAATATGTAATATACAAATTCTTCATAAATTAATATTAATATTTTTTTTTTTATCAAATATCTACTCAGATTCGTTTGTAAAAATTTTGTTAAATATATTGTTCGCCTATAACACAAGTTATTGTATTAGAATATCATCTTAGCCATGGAGGTAATTCTCCAGTAGATGAAAGAATGAAATCCTACCGGAGGCCTCAGAAGAAAACATTAAATGAATGATGACAAAAGACAGGCAAGAGTAATTAATTATAAAATAATCATATCTTAAATGAAGGTTTTTTTTTTTGAACTAATTTAAGCATCGGCCAAATCACCTTACTTTTATGTTACATGCTATACAAATGAGACAAATAAAAGCCATTTAAAATCAAATTTTTAATTTCAGTAATGAAATGGTTGTACAAGATAGTATGCAACAATATCTTTGTTGGTTATTTTAAGATGTGTATGATAAAATGAACTCCTAGCCCTTACATTTTCTTACCATATAGCTTTTAGTAAAAGAAAAGGCTTCGTCTACTGTAAATACACGAATTTTGTTTTTGTTTAGGGGTTAGCAAACTTGATAAAGATAAGATTGCAATTCTACTAAAAATTAGGGCTTATTTTTTTCTTCTAAAAAAAAAATAAATTAAAAATTTTAAAAAATTTATCATGTTTAACAGAGTAGTCTATCAAATTAATTTCAATTTGATCCTGTTCAAAATACTCTATTTACAACAATAAACTCAATTTTTTTCCAAACATCTAATAACACTTTGAAATAGCATTAAAAATTAAATGAGAGCTTGTACCTATTTGGTTTATCATATAATAATGACAAATTTTTGTAAGTGTTATAAAGAAATTAAATGGAACCTAGTTCCTTTTTGATCTCATTCATATTCTGACCTAAGTTTAAAGGTTTCAGTTAGTAATTTTTTAGGGTGGGTGGATTACCTATTTATTTACTTTATATGTATTCATAATTATCATTTGATTTTGCTTATTAATATGTAATTATTGTGACATACCTTAAAGAATTAATTATCTCATTCGACACCCGTAGCTTATATTAGCTTATATTGTGAAAACTTTTATTCTAAATTGACAAAATAATGTGAATTATTTAATTCAACAAAAATTTGATTATCTCATAAAAAAAATAACATAAACAATTAGTACTAATCAATCACCGAGTTATCAGTGTTCATTAGCCACTCAATTTTTTTTTTTTAAAAATAGGAGTTGTAAATTTAAAATTAATGTCTAGTAATTTACAAAATTTATATCATAAATTTATAACTAAAAAAGATAATTTTACCCATAAACCTGCTAGTATCTAAACTTAATAAGATGAGTTTAGTATTTTTTTTTTAGTGGGTATGAAATGGATATAGAAAAAGATAATAATAAAAGCATGTAATAGGTATGGTATGAGTATCGATATAAACAAATATTCATTAAGTATCTATTAAAGTATTTGTCAACATATAATTTTTATATACTATTGTTTTATTTTTAAATATATATTTTTATTCAAAATTTACTTTATTTAACCTTCAACTTAAATTAAAATTTTTAAAATTATTAATAAAATTATAATTCTAATTAAATATAGAGGCAATTCATGAAAGAGTAAAAAATAAGAGAATGAATAAGAACTACTTTGATTTATACATCATTGCATCATATTAATATGATTGTTCTAAGTTTGTATGCAATTTTTAAATTATTTCATGATAAGGTAAGATAAAGGAAAAATTAAGTTCAACCATCTAGGACAATTAATGTAAGTAGGGTTATATTTTAAAAAAATATATAATAAAATCTAGTTGAAGATTAATTAATTTATTTAAAATAATAACAACTTTACAAAAAGGACTAAAATTTAGATTATGGAATTGTGTTTTGTTCATATAACTAAAATATAGTATCATTTAATTTTAGAATCAAAATAAATGTTATTTAAAATTTTGAGTTTTCATTTCTATATTAAGGCAAATCATTAGAATATGTGTTCTTTGTAATTTCTTTTTAAGTATTTTTTTTTTAAAATCACTTTTAGATACTTTATAATTTTTATATGTAAATTTGTAAAATAATTATATATTTTTTTGTGAAATTGTTATAATAAATTTATTTTATATTGATGGATTTGATATTTTATATGAGTGATATATTTAATTTTAGATTAATATTAAAAATTTATTGGTTTAATTAGATATGTTATTAGTTTAAATTTAATATTTTATAATAATACAAATGTAATTAAAATGACAAAAAACTCAAAAATTTTCATGTGAATTTGATAAAATATTAAATATCTAGTTAAATAGATTTGATTATGAAATGACAAATCCACTATAAATTTAGTACAAATTTGATATTGAACTTTTATAATAAATGTAGATGTAAGTTTGGAATTACCCGTCTCATTACTATCCCTATCTACAACATTAATTTTTTCAATTCATTAACTATTAAGTATAAAGATAATTCATCAACTCTTTTTCCTAGAAATTCTTTATCCTGAATTTGTTCAATTGAAAATAGAATAAATTTGTACCCAAAAGTATAAAATCTGCACTAAACATTATAAATTTGCATTAGAATTTTTAAGTTTTTATTTTAATTTTTAGTACGCATAGAGTTTTGAGTTAGAATATCAATCTCAGTGTTGGATAAATTGTTGTTGCAAATGGTGGTCCTTTTATTTTTCTTGATTTATTAAATATGTGAGAAAATGAAAATAAACCAGCAAATTTAAGCAATTAAGAAAAGAAAAAGACTTGTCAGAGCTCAATATTTTTTTTCTTAATTTTTTAACATCTATAAATCATCAAATAATAATGTGGATTTTAATAGCAAAAATTAAACTTAAATTAATTGTTGTTTAATCTTGTAATCCTACTTGAATAAGACACAATAAGCAAATCAAAAATTCTAAATTCAATTCAAAATCTCCTACTTTGAATAAATTCTGAACAAATACTTTAATTATGTTAAACACATTACGAGCGCGTTTAAATTATCTTCATTAAACAATATTTCTAACTCCATCACTGGTAATAGTAGATTGTTTGTAAAAAAATATTATTATTTTAAAAATAAAAAAAATTAAACATTGATTGAACTTTTCTCGACCAAAAAATAGTTAAAAAATTTAAAAAAAATTTATATTAATAATAAATAATTTAATAAAAAATAATGTCAAACACATCCTTAATTTTTTTATAAAATAATCTTATAGGAAACAAAGAAAAATCATGAAATAATTACTAAAAGGATAAATATTTATGTCAAATGAATATTTATATTTGTTTCCAAATATGTGTGTGAGTGTAATTTATTTACTTATTTTCCTATTTATTTTGAAGTTTGTTCGAAGTTACTTTTTCTAGAGCCAATTACGTTTTGAGACAGCCTTCCAATGTGAGTGCGTGAGCATAATTTTTATTTGAAACTAAGATATTCAAGTTGTACTTCTTGTCGTTTTGTTATATTGGATCAAAGTTAGCTAGTTTTCGTGGATCTCATGTCTAAAAATAAAATTAAAAAAAAATTACTTTTCCAGTGAAGAAAAGAAAATTCGATGCAAGTACAAGCCTAATGATGAGGCTAATATAGGTTTTACTAGGGAGGTATCGAGTAAAAGTTCAGGTGATAACTATAGTGATTCAAATATGTTTAATTGGAAAGAAATCCTACGGCTTAGGATGGGTTATTGGACTGCAAGCCTTGAAGCCTCTTTTGGTGGGCTTGAATTCCAATTCAAGAATTCCCAATTTCTTGTACCCCATTCAAAATGATTCTTTCCCTACTTTACACAAAAGCAAATTGCTTTACGAGTATAATTGCTGTGCTGCAACTTTTGGTGGATGGCTGCTCTACATCTTGACCTTTGAACAAATTGTGATTGGATCTTATGACTGAACCTTCCTAATTTCAATGACCAAACAAGACTATACATTCTTAAAAGTTTATCTTAATAAATTGAATAAAAACTATCAGAAAATCAAACATAAATATATATATACAAACACACGGAACCCTGGTCTATAACAATTACATTTTATCTTAATTTTAAAATTTAACCATTATAATATTTAATAAATGCTTATCTTGACTTGATAGTTAAAATTTATCAACCAAACATTTTTACTTATATTTAACAGTTATTAATTTTATTTCACAAATAAAAAATTATAGTATATTAAGGCATAATTAAAACGAATCACTAACTTTTTTTCCTATATAAACTACTCAATTTCAATATCATTATTATTAAAAAAAAAAAATTGCTTTTCCATTATAGAGGTAAAAAGAGTAGTTTGGTTTGAAAGACTAGTTTTGTGTTCAACTAGGGAAAGAGAATTAACATAAGTTATTTAATCAAGAGTCATTGGTTCTGTCTTTGGAACTATGAGAAGTATTACAGTTGGCAACTGAGACATTTAATCTTGAGTGCTCATCCAAACTTAAGAATCTCTGAATTTCTTACTTCATATACACAATTTCCAAACGGAAAAGATATTTTGTAGCCTTCTGTTTTCTTGAAAGAAAATAATTTGTTTCTTAAGAATGAATACTTTTGATGGGGCCTATAAATGCATAAACATACACTAAACAAAATATTTGAACCTATTAAATATTCTTGAAGCACACTATTTCAATATTTTTCTTAAATAACTAGGCTTTTTTGAAACTAAAGTCGTGATACAGTACAATAGCTGTAGGATACAGCTGTAGTAATTGAATCAAAATCGAAGATATGAGTAGCAATTGTAGGGTACAACTGTTGGATTGTAGCTTTATCCTTTTATTTAATTTATTTATATAGATTAACGCAAGAAACAAGAGTGGATATACAAAGAAAAAAGTTTAAAAAAGAGGAGAGAATAGTATCATAAATAGTTGATAGTGGAATAGCAAAAGGAAGAATTTTGGAGGGTTTAAAATCATCAGAAGTTATAAGGCAGCACATGATCGCTAGACTCTTCTAAAGATGTCTAAAAAAAGGCATATTAAACTTTTGGTTATAGCATATTAAACTTTTGGTTATAGCATATACATTGATGGATATTAATTGTTTCATACAGCTATGCAACAAATAAAAAGCAACACACATTTTACTAGGTATAACTTTAAGCCTGCTTGTTTCTTTCACTTTGTTTTGTTTTGCCTATGAACCATTCAAACAAAAAAGAGGAGTATAAGAATCAACGAGTTTGATAAAAGAAAAAAGTAAATAATATAAATAAAAAAATACTTATTCAAAACTTCTAAATTGTATCATTAAATTAGAAAAATTTATTTTAAAGTAAAAATTTATAAAAATTTGTTAAACAATTAAAAAATATTGTTAAATTTTTATTTTTCAAATTTAAATTTTTAAGTTAACTGTTAATATAATATAGTACCATAGTAGATTTGAACCAATTTCATAGTATTGTGTTCGACTTCTTTTGAGCATAAATATATATATATATATAATTATTTGAATTTTACGTTAAATTTATTGAATAAAACTAGATTTGGAGGTGTGAACATGAGGAAAAATATATACAATTTAAATAAATTTTTCCTTTACTTGATACTTATGATTTTAAGATAAGTGATAATTCAACACTTTAAACCTCTAGGCCTAAGACAACAATTATTAAGTGAAAACTTGTTCTTGTTCATAGTAGAAGCTCCCAAAGGTACCTATTATTAAATACAAACTTGCTCTTGTTGATAGTAGAAGCTCCCTATGAGTAAGAAGGCATTTCCCAAAGGATGAAGCAAATAAACACGAAATGAGCAAATTAAGCATCTTGTATGTTAACCAACATTACCAAGTTTGAGATGATCAATGATGGGGGAGAATACTAACAATTATGGGAAGGAATTGGCCCATTGTAGTGAAAGCTAACATTGATTTGCAATTCTGATGAAACCAATTTGATGCCAAATTCACAACAGTTAGACAAAGTGGTAGATAATTCAGGGAAGTTTTTTGAAACAACCCCTGCCATTCCTTTTCATTAAATGGTAGACAACAAATTGATTCATTGACCTCCTTAGAGCATCTTCCCCAAAATGTGAATGACAATACTTTGATACTTGATGCATTTTATGTCTATCTCTTAAAACCAACTTGTCATTTCAACTGGCTTTTCAAATCATTTCAGGCAATACAGATCAGTTTGTCGTATTCTCAATATTTTGTGCTAATAAAAATATTAATGATTCATTAAGTTTAATCGAATCCAGAATTCAAACACTAATATTGTAATATCATATCAACTACTTAAAATATTTTTAATACTTTAATATATATCCAAAATAATTATAATACTAACTAATCTAATTGTAATCAATCTTATTGAAATTTAACTAAATATATTTTAAAATATAATAAATATAACATAATTTTATTAGATCATTAATAATTTAATATAATGTAATTATTCTAATAATTAATTATATTATAAATATGTTTATTTATTCAGTACTTTAAATATGAATCTAATATAATTTTAAAATATTTATATTAAAATCTGCTTATTAATAATAACACTTTAAGTATGGCATTCACGTCAAATTGATGTTTTTGTATTGCAAGTTAGGACCCATATTAAAACCTTTGTGATTATATACTCATAGATTTTGTTGTACCTAGAAGAAAGTAGAAAAAGTTAAGACAATTAAAGAAGAAGAAGAAGAAGAAGAAGAAGAAGCAGCAGCAGCAGCAGCAGCGGCCTGCTAAAAGGTCGAGAACAAAAATATGCAAGAAGTAAAAAAATTCTGGGCGTAAGAAACCACAATCCCTCTTCTTGGAAATGTTAGGGACTGGCGTACACTTTCTATGCTTGCTTTGAACTGGAATCTCATTAGCTTAAAAGAAACAATGAGAAATGTATTAATTAAAATCAAACCCAATCACTGATTAATTATAATGCAGTACATGAAATGTACAGGAGGAGCCTAAGATTTTTTTTCAAAATGAAATCAAAAGCTGGAAAGTGATAGTAGCATCCAGCATTTTCCAGCACTCAGAGATTTTAAAATGACAGATTCAAAGTCTGTTGCCGGGGTCGTATTGGCAGATTAATTAGAAATCATTTGTTCGAATTATATTATCAGAAATTAAAAATAATAATAATATTAATAATGACAAAACACAAATTTTGTGAAGAATTATTACGAGTACGAAGAGGGAGAGAGAGACATGACAATATACAAGGAAATTAACCAACAAATCATTGATACTGCTTTGATTATTGTGATTTTACAAGCGATAAACCTATCATTGAAATAAATAATAAGGACACAAGAAACTAAACATAAAAATAGAAGTAAACAATAAAATTTAAATTTCTTCTTCCTGTCGCCAAGCTTTGGTAGCTTGACAAACTGCATAGCGTTCGGATTCTGAGATTCGAGCTTCATGAAATTTAGCTATGAAAGCTGAAGCTTTTCTGTCAATTCCAGGCTCAGCAACCCAGTAACCTTTGTCTTCATCACTGGGCCAAATTCTCCTGCCTGTATCATCAAAATCTTCAACTCTTTTTGGCCTCCTCGATTTGAACATGCTGAATAGAGAGAACCCAGCTTTCTTCTGCCTGTTGCCTGCCATTTATGAAAGAATTTGCAAGTAAACAACTTCAGAAAAAATTTGAAATTGTAAGAAAGATGTTGTAATTGAAAGTCTGTGTGTTGTTTGAGTTTCATTGCATGCAGGCTCTATTTATAGTAGAGGAAGAGAGTTGTTTGTTTAGTTGGAAAATTCTCGGGGGTATAGAAAAAAGAATCTTGAGAAAATTAACAACCAATAGGAATTAAACATGTGTAGGGCTCCAATCAAATGGACAATAACATTGTGAGAAATGATATTATGTAGTCGAAAATCAGGGCAAAAGCACATGGATTTTGCAACTTTTACTTTGGTAATTGACCCAAGAAAAAGCAATGGTTTGGCATTCAATTCCCAATTTTTAGGTCCTTCTTTAGCACTTTCTTCTCTTTTAAAAAAAAATCATTGAACCCTCCTTTTTTTTTCTTTTTTTTTTTTTTTTTTTTTATTTCCTTTGTTTTTGATCCCTTCCATCAAATCTTGTTTTTTATGCTCGAGAACTTAACCCAGCCCGAACCGTAAACCTTATTCCTCCGTTCTTTTTGTTCACTCTTTGGTCTTTCATTTTTCATTTTGTCTATTTTCTATTTTTTTTAATTTTTTTGTTTCCAAATCATTGTGCCAAATCAGCTAATGCGTTGGGTTGGTTAGTGTGAATTTATATTAGATATTGATTGTAAAAGGGCTAAAAACTTAAACGAAAAAAACCACAAAATATATTTTAACTTTGTATAAGTAGATTACGATCAATTTGCATATCCTTTAAGAAAATAAAAAGAAAAATCTATCGAAGAACCACATATGATTTTGATGGTATATAAAAACATGTTCTTTCGATGATTTATTTATCCAATTATGCCAATTATACACAGTTTCATTGCTTTTACTGTGGATAAAATTAAAGTTTATTCACAAGAAATTCTTCTGGTCTTTTATTATTAGATTAATTAATCTTTATTTGCGTATCGTTCACAGAGTATGCATTGATGCTTCGGATGCTGACGTTAAAAGCATAAAACACGTTTTGTCAATTAATTATTTTACCTTGATTACAATTAACTAAATGTGAAAAGAGAGTGCTTCCAGAACTGATAAAATAATTAAAGGGCATGCAATATTATATGATAAATTGATGCAAGAGAAACTGAGAGAGAATATGGGACTTATACAAATCTAATGCAAGTTGAAGATGGTCAAAAGAAATTTCAAGTTTGCTTTTTCGAATAATTTGGTTCATGCATGTAAGTTGGTTCTTCTTTTTCTCTTTTGAGAATGCTTCTCTTTATCCACCATATCACAGATATCAGCTGCTTCCCATTCCAGAGAAGAATTAATACCAGGAGAGAACAAAATGAAGGAGTCTTCCTCCTCTAATTAGAATTTGAATTTGATACTAAAAAATTATGAGTACTACTCATTCCTAAAATTTTCAACATATTTTTTTAAAAGGTAGCAGTTTGTTTTATAACATTGCATGCAAGCTGTCTAGCTTTTAAGGTATCTTCTTCTTTGAAAACCCTAACAAGGGCCACGGTTCGGTATGCCCAATTTATTGTTCTCCATACCACGGAACTTTTTCTTCAATTTTTTTTTCCCTTTACCTTTGAAAAATATTATATATTTATGATTAATTTAATTTAATTTCTAGCTGTAATGAATCTCATTTATTAAATATTTTTTGACTTAATTATTTCTTAAATATAAGAAGAAGAATAATTTGGCATTAGAAGTTGATGAGTGTTCGACATTGAGAGGCTCGTCAAAAGAATTAACGAAATAATTATTCCATAAGTTGGTGATTAGTGATGAGTTTGGCCAGTTATTGGTATCATATACTTTAGGCCGATAATTATAAGTTAATTAATTGTGTACTTTTGAAAATGATGCTTAAATAATAATTACCACCAAAGAAATCTTGTTGTATTTATCCCTACCGAATTGTATAGTTTAATACGATTATGTACCCTTTTTAGTTATAATAATTAACCTTAATGTAATTAAAAATTAGGGTTAATTTCTCACCAACCTCTTTATTTATTGACAAACAATAAAATATTTTCAAATTTTGCGTGAAGCATCAACCCTTCTCTCAATTTTTAGTCCCCGCGGTTATTCTATTACTATTGCAACTCTTTTAATTAGGCGATTTGTTGTGTATGGACAGTTTAACATCATAATCCATGGCAATAAAATATGAAATTCAATCACAATCCAACCTCTTTCTAAAGCTTATTAGTAGGGAGAATATAATTCTACTTTCTTTTTTGTTGTTTTCATGTATATATGGTGTAATACGTCTTTATTCTTTAAAGCACATAGAAGCTTATCTGTTTTTGCTATGTAGATGAGAACTTTGGTTAGTTGGTAAAAAATTATAAAGAGGGTTATTTCAATAAATTGAATGCCAAATGTGATCATCTTAAAAAAATTTTCCCGCATATCCACAGTATTTCTCTGGATGAATTCATTTCCGGCCCCCAGAAGTGGGCGAGCTAATGCAAGAAATACAAGCAAAACAGCAACATGAAATATGATTTCCCAGCACCTCTTCAAGAAAAAGGAATTTTCTCGCCAATAATCTGTTTACTAGTTAGGAAAACATTATCGAAGGCGCAATAACTAGTATCACACATTTTAACCTAACTCATCTTTGCCATCGGTAGTTCCAATATTCAAGCTTGTATTAGTTCGAGATCCACGCTTTCCAGGTTTCCTCGCTGTCTGTTCAGCAACAAGGCTCAGGCTGAGTTGTTTTTCCATATCCGATCCATGCGTCTGTGATGCAACCTTTTTTGTGCTAGGTGTTGCATTCTTCCAAGATCTAATGGGACGAAAGGCCATACTTTTAGCAACAGGGCTGTCGCCTTCACTGATTATGCCGTCTGCATTCTTAGATTCTGTGCAGGTAGGATGACCAGCACAAGAATTTAAACTTAACCATGAACTACTTGTATCATCCTTACCTAGGTTGGTCAAACCTAACTTTAAGAACCGAAAGCTATCCTTTCTGGGAGCAGAAGTAACGCCCTGAGCATGTGGAGTGGTTATTAATTCACATTTTTTATCATCACTATCTCCGTCAATTGCTTTTCCTGTCCAAAGTCCGCAAACCTCCTATCAGCAAGTAACAAATCAAAGTCAGAATGCAGAGTGGAAACATGCATAGAATTACCTTGAGTTTTCTTTTCTTTTACATATAATAATAATAATAATTTTTTAATTTTATTTTAAACATATCTATATTTATTTTTATTTTTATATATATATATATATAAATAAAATCTATGAAACTAACTTTGACCAGCATAAGATAACGACAAGAAGTACAACTTGAATATCTAGTTTCAAATAAAAATCATGTTCACACACTCACATTGAAAGGCCGTCTCAAAAAGTAACTGGCTCTAGAAAAAGAAACTTAGAACAAAATTCAAAATAAATAGGAAAACAAGTAAATAAATTTTTTATATATATTTATATAAACAAAATAAATATTCATTTGACATGAATATATATTCGTCTAGTAATTATTTCATTTTTTTTTCCTTGTTTGCTATAAGATTATTTTATAGGAAAATTAAGGATGTGTTTGCTATTATTTTTTATTAATTTCTTTATCACTAATTTAACTTTTTATTAATTTTCTTGACCATTATTGGTCAAGAAAAAATCAAGTGGAGCTTTACTATTGGTATTTTTCTATTAGGAATCTACTATTACCAGTGATGGAGATAGAAATATGGTTTAATGAAGATAATTCAAACATTTGTAATGTGTTCAACATAATTAAATTATTTGTCTAGAGTTTTTGCAAAATAGGAGATTTTGAATTGAATTTAGAATTTAGAATTTTTTTAATTTGTTTATTGTGTCTTATTCAAGTAAGATAACAAGATTAAACTATAGTTAATTTAAGTTAGAATATTGAGCTCTCACAAATCTTTTTCTTTTCTTAATTGCTTAAATTTGCTTGTTTATTTTTATTTTTTTCACATATTTAAGAAATCAAGAAAAAGAAAGGGACCACCACCCGTAAACAGTAACTTATCCAACACTGTTATTGATATTCTAACTTAAAACTCTATATAGTACAAAATTAAAATTAAAAATTAAAAATTCTAATACAACTTTATAATATTTAGTGGAAATTTTATACTTTGGGTACAAATTTATTTTATTTTTTATTGAACAATTCAAGATAAAGAGCTTGTAAATTATCATACTTAATAGTTAATGTATTAGAAAAAAAAAATTAATGTTGTAGGTTAATGATATTGATTTTGTAAATTTAATAAAGACTAATTTGAAATTTATAGATCCTTTATTTACAAAACAAAAAAGGTTATGTGTTTAGTAAAAACAAATTAACCGGTTCGTTGATTAGTACTAATCTTTGTTAGGGATTAATCCAACATTGAGTCTGAGAACATACCAGGCCTAAGGATGCATTGAGTTTGAAGATCTGTAACATTAAGCTCAAGGTGTTGTGATGGCTTGGACCAAGGTTACAATCGAATCCTTACTGAGAACCAAGTAATACCGAGAACTTGAAATAAGTCATGAATGCCACATATGCATGGGAATTAGTTAATAACTACTTGCCAAGAAGGACAAATAATTACCCATTACCCAAAATAACCACTCATTTCTCGACATAACCACCCATTACTACAAGTAACTTCCTATAAATTCTAATAACCGTTTATCAATAAGAATAACTATATATTCAAGGTATGCAAAATGAGACGTTTATTATATAAAAAAGAGGTATTATCAAATTAAGTAAACGCACTTTACTATCATTTTTCACTAATATCTATATTTTAAAATCTCCTTCTAACTTAAGCATTAAAGGATTAGCTATAGACACTTGACGCTTTTGATTTAAAGTTGTTTTGCAAAACTTACCAAGGATTGAAGATTAAAGAACAAGAAATCTATTAATTATTGGCAAGTAAAAATCTAGTAACAACAGTTGGCGCCGTTTTTGAAAATCGAATAAAATTCAAATTAAAGAAAGTATAATGATGTCCAAAAGACAAAAGATGGAAAGAATTATAGATAAAATTGTGATAGACTTCATCATGATGATATGGCATCAAGAGAAAGCAAAGAGAGAAATAAAGGAGCACAAAGAGCAATACCAAAATAAGCTAAACAACAAATGAAAAAAAAATAAAGCAGGTTTGGTAGGATATGATTGAATAATTGCAGTATAATCCTAGACTAATAGAATCAGGAAATGGAATATAATGTTGGCTAAAACATGGAATTGATAGAACAAATAGATAAAGGTTAAAACAAAAGACTTAACTGGAATAATTCCTTACTAGGAAGGTTGAATACAACCCAAAAAGGGAAATAGAAGGTTAAGTATGATGAGAAGAGTAAGCAAGCTCTCATTACTAAAATGTTATTAACCCCTCTCTCCTCATTTTAAGTTTACAAAGAAAAAGAGAAGAGTTGTAAGATAAGGGGGAAAAAGTGAGAGACTTCCAAAGTATACCTGTAGTTAAAGGAATAATTAAGAAAGTGTCACGAGCAGAGAAGTTAAGGACTGGTAAAAGAAGAATAAGTAGGAGGAAGAAATTGAAGGAAAAGGTTAAAGAACTAAAAAAAAGAATGATAGACTGAGGTGAGGAAAGACTATAAGTTTAAGATAAAGCCACCATTAAGCCAAGAAATATTGAATTTGCAATTTTTGAAGGGATTTAAATGCCATAAATCTTGCCTTATACAAGTCAAACCAATCATATGATGTATGTTAATCGATATAGAGAAATGATGAATATTCAAGGATTGATGAAGATGGAGATGTGTCATTCTTTTTAATTAACATTAAAAAGGTATGGTTAGCTCTAATACAAGAGCTTAAGCAAAGGAAGCATAAAATCCTTTATGTAGCTATGCCATGACTTTACAAAGGATTTCAGGGGAGTTAGCATGCTAGTAACAAATTTGAACAGTTAAAAAATGGCAAAACAAGGCTAAACAAGGCTAAACAAAAGCCTAAAAAGCTTCACAAAGAGATATCATTCTAAGCATTAGAATTGGGGGCATATAATCTCCTAATTGTATTAGAAGAATTGAGGAAAAGGGTGAAGATATGTGTTTTTCGGTATGATATGCAAAAGAAACACGTGACTTTGCATGATATAGTATATTAAAAAACTAAAGAAGAAGTAACTGCTGAGGAAAAGGCTGTCAAGAAAAGAAAGGAAAAAAAAAAAGGCAAGTTCACAAAACTCTTCAAAATTTAAGAAAAATATAGGAAAATCTCAAGAAAAATAGCCATAACGAATGCATATTAATAGTACTCACCGTTTCAATAATTCTCGATTCAATAATCGACTGTAAAAAGAACCACAACAAAGGCAAAACAATTATCTACCAAAGTGGTTGCAGGATAGTGGCCACTGAATAGCTAAGAGGTTACCATTTTCTTCTCCTAAAAATTGAAATTGAAAAATGGAAAGAATAGTAAAATAGGGACAATTTATTGCCTTAAATACTCCTCTAAACAGGATCTAAGAAGACATAAAAAATAAAAATATATGATAATAACACTAAGGTAGATTCACACATCAAATGGTGTGAGGAATAAAAGTAAATATTGCACCTTTCACCAAGTGCACGGATGTAACACTAAACATTGAGTAGAACTAAGTGAGCAAGTTAAGGTGTTGATGAAAAAACAATTACCTTAAAAAGTATAAGGCAAGCTAAAAAGTAAAAATAAATGAAGCAAAAGAGAGTCTAAGAAAATAGATAATGATGATTATAATAGGATGGCCTACTCTTGTAAGATACTCATAAAGGGCCCAAAAATATTGTTCGCGCTACTTAATGGAACCAACCAAAATCATAATTTAGTCATTACAGTGCAAGCAAGCAAGAAGTTAAAATTGAGTAATATCTCAATCATGTTCACAAAAGATAATGGAAAAGGCTACCTGCATGATGATGCACTTATAATGACTGTGAACATAACAACATCTGTTAACTGAGTGTTCATTAATCTTAAAAGCTAAGTTAACATTTTATTTAAAGATATATTGTTTGAAGTAGGGATCGAAAAGTCGAGGTTAAAGAATGTATAAACCTTATTATACAATTTTAAAAATGAGTGTGTAACGCCATTGGAAAATATCTAATTCCTAACCATTATGGGAGAAAAATTATACTCTAAAACAGTAAAAGTTGATTTCTTAATGGTTGATCATCAGATGTCATATAAAACTTTACCTCGAAAATCATTTATTGAATAACTTATCTATCCAAAAATAATCTTAACTATTGTAGAATACAAATCTAAATATAATCTTTGTATTTTCCAAGAACACCACCAAAAGATGAATGAAAAATAGAGAAAAAATAACACATAAATTCAGTAAACATCATAAGAACACATATCTTAATTAACCTTGTTCAGCCATATTATGGTAGGCTTATATTCACCGCAAGAACACTTAAATTCCTTCATTAATTATCAAGTTTTTAACCAAACTTTAGTCTCAAGATACACAAATACAAAGAGAATCAAACAACTATTGAAATTAAAAGCTTATAGAATTTATTTTCTTCCTTCGATTAAACATTCTCTTTAATTCTGAAATTTTGATTTGAATTGTGATTTGTTTTCAACTTTTATTTGTAGCTCGGTTAGTTAGTTTATAACTCAACTATTTAACTAACTATTAACTACCTTCTTTTTTCAACTTTCAATCAGTAATTATTTAACCATATTTTTAGGTCAGTAATTATTAATTTCTTCAATCATCCTTTTAAAACTTGAAGCACTAAACTTCACAAATTCTCCACCTTGATTCAAGCTTCCTATAATCAATCATTTGAGTCTTTCTTGCAGAAATCAAATCATCAATAGTTATCTATTTCAACCAAATTCAAACAATATATAAACTTGGCTGAAGAAAAAGATTTTGTTAACATATCTGCAGAATTATCATATGTATAAACTTTCACCAGCTTTGTTTCCCTCTTTCCTATTTCATCTTTTATGAAATACATATGAATATCAATATGTTTTATTTTTTCATGTTATACCTAGTTCTTTCCCAGTGTATAGCACTTTAACTATCATAAAACACACTTACACAGTTTTATTTTAATCTCAATTTTGATTTTAGACCAGCTAACCATTTAGCTTTTTTAATTGCTTATGTGGCTGCAATATATTCCATCTCTATTATGGATAATGTCATCACATGCTGCAAAGAAGACTTTCTGCTAATCAAGCATCTATTTACTATGAACATATAGTTAATTAATGACCTTCTTTTATCCAAATCCCCTGCATAATCAGCATCAACAAACCTAATTACCTCTTTTGAAGTTTTATTCCTTCCATACATCAATCCTAATTTAAACATCCCTTTTAGATATCTCAACACCTATTTAATGGCATATTGGTATTCCTTACCTAAATTTCTCATAAACCTACTAATTACACTTATGGCTTAAACTAAATCTGGCCTAGTGCATACCATCAAATACATGATACTTTCCACAACACTTGCATATGGAATCTTCATCATCTTGGATTTTTCTAAATCATTTTTAAGACTTTGATGGCTAGACAATTTGATATTTCTAATCTACTTAGCATTCTTTCAACATATTAAGCCTAAAAAAGAAACATAATCCCAATGTTTTTATCTCTCTTGATTTTAATGCCTAATATCTTTTTAAAAGCCCTAAAATCCTTTATTTCAAATTCATTACTAAGCATCTTTTTAACTTGTCAACTTTACTTCTTTTATGACTTGCAATTAACATATCATCTACATACAATAGTAAGTAGATTTATGTTCGATTCTCAAGATTTTTGTAATAAACACAGCTATTATAAACACTATTCAAATACCCGTTTAATATCATAAATGAGTCAAATTTCTTGTACTATTATCTTGTAACTATTTTAAACCATATTGGGATTTCATCAACGAATACACACAATCTTCTATATCTAAAACTTTATAACCCGCAAGTTAAGTCATGAATATTTCTTCTTTAAGCTTACCATACAAAAATGTAATATTAGCATCCATTTGATCCAGCTTAAAACTTTAAATTGCAACTAATGCTAACAAAACTTTAATTGATGTATGCTTGACTACTGGTGAGAAAATTTTAGTAAAATCCTCTCTTTTCTTCTGTTTGAAGCCTTTGGTTACTAGCCTAACTTTAAACTTCTTTAACCCTTCACCTGAGACATCTTCTTTTAGCTTAAAATTTCATTTACAGTTGATTATTCTTTTACTTGCTGGTCTTCTTACTAAGGTTTAAGTTTAGTTCTTCATCAATAATCACATTTCATCATTCATGACAGTCTTTCAATTTTTTTTTATTGTTATTCATTGTGTCCTTATAATTTCTTGGTTCTTTTTCAATACATTCCTTAACTATTGAAAAAGTATATACTATGAGGTTTGCAAAACCATACTTGACAGGTGGTTTAATGGATATTCTTTACTTATCTTATTAATTGGTAATCTTAAATCTTTTCTTAATTCTAATCTTCCTTAAATTTTATTTCTTGAATTTATTACATATCCCCTTCTTTGGTATGAGACACTACCTCAATTAGTATTTTACCTTATCTTGATTCTTTTGTAACTGTTCTATTTTCATGATGGTATTTTGAACTCATTAATTCTTTTTCATTAAAAGTGACATCTCTACTGATAATGCACATAAATGGCTTCAAACTAGTGCACCATAATTTATACCCCTTTATGCCTTTAGGATAACTCAAGAATGTGCACTTCAAGGCCCTAGGTTTCAATTTTCCCTGCCTCATGTGTGCATAAGCAAGACAGGTAAAAATTTTCAAGTCTTGACGTTTTAAAAGCCTTTCCAACCATATCTTTTTAGGTGTTTTTTCATTCAACGCAATTAAAGAATATCTATTTATTAGGTATGCAGTTGTAACCAATGCTTTTATCCAAAAAGTTTTATCCAGCTTAAAATGTATAAGCATGCATCTAACTCTTTCAATAAGGGTCATATTCATCTTTTCTACAATCTTATTTTATTGTGAGATCATTCTAACAATTTTATGCCTTACTATACCCTTCTTTGCATAAAAATCATCAAACATTTTATTATTAAACTCTAATATATTGTCAGTTCTAAATCTTTATCTTTTTGCCTAATTATTTTTCAATCAAAGTCTTATCAGTTTTGAATTTTTCAAACTTGATCCTTTAATTTAAGTACAAACACCCATACCTTTCTTAAATAGTCATCTATGACAAACAAGAAGAATTTTTCACCAATTTTAGCTGAGACTTGTGAAGGACCTCATAGGTTACTATATATGTAATTTAATATCCCTTTGATTCTATTTTTCTTGTGACTAAATTTCACTTTATAAGCCTTACCAAGAATATACTCTATCACTTATTTTCATATAAATATTTTCTAAATCTAAGATTATTCTATTAAATTCATCTAAATGATCCTTCATTGAGCCATCTTCTTGCAAAGAAAAAGTACACAACCTTCATTACATGTAAATTTTATTAGCTAAAGACTATGCCATGAATCAATCTTCTAACTTCTGCCATAAACCAATATTGTGGTCTTCCTTAACACTTCTCTTAAAACCTCATCATCAAGGCTTAACACAATGACGCTGTGACTTTATTAAGTATTTCTTTCTGCACTTTCTTGGATAGGGTTTGAGGCAAATTATCTTTACTTAGCAAAGCATCTTAAAGACCCTGATCAACCAAAAGTGCTTTCATTTTAATTTTCAGAGATTAAAATTATTGTCACCTGTAAATTTTGCAAGATCAAACTTTACTTGAGCCATTCTTAAACCTAAAAGCTCTTATACCAATTTATGGAATAGCTTATATATCTAAAACTAATCTTGACTACTATAGAATACAAATCTAAATATAACCTTTTGTATTCTCTAAGAAAACTAGCAAAAAATGAATGAAAAATAGAGAAAAAATAATATAAAAATTTAGCAAACATCATGAAAACACATCTCAATTTACATAGTTCAACTACACTATAGTAGGCTTACATCCATGTCAAGAATATCCAAATTTCTTCATTGATTATCAAACTTTTAACCAAGCTTTAGTATCAAAATACATTGATACAAAAAGAATCAAACAACTAGAAAAATTAAAAGCTTACAAAACCTCTTTTCTTCTTTTGATAAAACCCTCTCTTCAATTTTGAAATCTTAACCTAAATTGTGATTTATTTCTGACTTTTATTTATAGTAAAGTTAGTTAATTTATAGCTCAACCATTTAACTTACTAGTAACCACCTTCCTTTTTCAACTTTCAATCAATAACTATCTAACCATATTTCCAAGTTAGTAACTATCAATTTTTTCAATCATCCTTTTAAAACTTGAAGCACCAAACTTCATACCATTCATGCAAAATACTTAAGATGTAATGTCATTTTATTATTTAAAATAAAATTCTCAACAGGAGATAAGATTAGAATAGTGTGTGAAGATTAAAAAAAAGTAAAAAGTTGTTACATAACAACTATTAAAAGAACATTCTGTACTTTAATTGAAAACTTAGAGGATTAACAGGAAAAATTAAATAAAAAGTGGAGCTAGTTGAGGAGTTACATTCTATAGTATTGGATTGTGAAGATTCCTAAAAAATTATAAAAATAAGCTCCTAATTGCAGAGAAGTAATAATGCAAAAATATTAAGCCTCTTGAAACAATATTTAGATATATTAGCATGGTCACATAGTGACAAACTTGGGATAAATTCGAGAATAATCTCGCATAAGCTAATTGTTGATTCTTTATTTAAGCCAATAAAATTAAAAAAATATATATGGGCATTTAATTAGGTATGATACGAGGGAATACAAACAAAGATAGATAAATTGTTGAAAGTTGATTTTATGAGGAAAGCCCACTACTTAGAATGGATTGCTAACATGATAATTGTAAAAATAACAAATTGTAAGCGGAGGATGTCTGTGGGCTTCACTAACTTGAATAAAGCTTGCCTTAAAGACGGCTTTCCTTTACTAAAAGTATATCAACTAATGGATGCAACTGTAAGTCATAAGTAGTTAAGTTTTATGGATGCATTTTCAGGGTACAACCAATTAAATATGCATAAGCCTAATCAAGAGCAAATAACCTTTATAACCAATCAAAAGCTATAGTGATAATACCATTCATATTAAAGAATGCGAGAGCAACATATTAACAATGTCAATAAAGTATCAACAATGCAACATCATGTGAATAGTTAATGCCTTTTGCATCTTCTTTTGTGAACATGATTAGGACACTACTCAATCTCAACTTTTTGCTTCCTTACTTGCATTCTAAAGATCGAACTGTGTTTTATGGTTGATCCCATTAAGTAATGTGAATAATTTTTTTAGCCTTTATTTAAGTCTCTTGCAAAGGTAAGCCCTCATGTTATAATCATCTTTCTTTTGCCTTTATTAGCTTTCATTTACTTTATTTGTTTCTACTTCTTAACTCACTATATACTCTTCGAGTAGTTTTTTTCCACCAACACCTCAATCTACCCCCTTAGTTCTACATAATCTTTAATGTTGTGCTCGTGCACTTGGTGAAAGGCATAATATTTCCTCTTATTCTTTATCTTCTATAGTGTTATCAGCATTTCTCTATCATTTATGTTTCCAAAAATTATATTCTAAGGAGCATTTAAAGCAGTAAACTGTCTATGTTCTATTATTCTTTGCACTCTTCAACTTTAATTTTTAGGAAGAGAAAGTTGTAACCACTTAGATATTCTATGGTTGCTATCCCATAACCTCTTTAATAAATAATTGTTTTGCCTTTGTTGTGGTTCCTTCTACTACCAATTACTAAATCAAGAATTAATAAAATAGAAAATACTATTATTATGTATTTATTGTAGTCTTTTTTCTCTGAATTTTTTTCGCCTTTCCCTTGAATTTTGAAGAATTCCAACAACTTGTCTCTCTTTTCCTTCATAGCTTTTTCCGCAGTTGTCAATGCTTCATTAGTTTCCTAATATACTATAAATCATATGAAGTCATGTGCTTCTTTCACAAATCATACCAAAAATTACATATCTTCACCCTTATCCTCAATCCTTTTAATGCAACTAGGAGATTATATGCCCCAAATTCCAGCACTTTAGGAGATTTTGGGTAATAAATAGTCATTTATCCCTTCTAGCAAGTAGTTATTAACTAATTCACATGCATATGTGGTATTCAAACTTATTTCAAGTTCTTGGTGTTATGCATTTGTTGCCAAGGATTTAATTGTAATCCTAGTACAAGTTATCACCACACCTTAGGCTTAATGTTACGGATATTTGGACTAAATGCATCCTCAGACTTAGAATGTCCTCAAACTTAGTGTTGAATTGATTCCTAACAAACATTAGTACTAGTCAACATCCAAGTTATATTTTTCTTGCTAGACACTCAAATATTTTAAATCAAAGGTCCTGTAAATTTAGAATCAATCTCTATTAAATTTATAAAATCAATATCATGAACCTACAATATTAATTTTTTCAATACAATATTAAGTAAAATGATAATTCATCAAATTTTTTTGCTACAAATTCTTTATCTTGAATTTGTTCAATAAAAAAACAAAATAAATTTGTACACAAAAGTATAAATTTATGCTAAACATTATAAAGTTGCATTAGAATTTTCAAGTTTTTATTTTAATTTTGGCACTGTATGGAATTTTAAGTTAGAATAGCAATATCAGCATTGGATAAATTGTTGTTGCAAGTGGTGGTCATTTCCTTTTTCTTGATTTCTTAAATATGTGAGAAAATAAAAATAAACAAGCAAATTTAAGCAACTAGGGAAAGAAAAAGACTTGTGAGAGCTCAACATTTTTTCTTAATTTTTTAACATCTATAAATCATCAATAATAATGTGGATTTAAAAGTATAAAAAATTAAACATAAATTAATTATAGTTTAATCTTCTAATCCTACTTGAATAAGACACAACAAGCAAATGAAAAATTCTAAATTCAATTCAATATCGCCTATTTCGCAAAAATTCTAAACAAATATTTTAATTATGTTGAACACATTATAGATGTCTGAATTATCTTAATTAAAACCATATTTCTAGCTCCATCATTGATAATAATAGATTGCTGATAGAAAAATGTTATTATTAAAAAAATAAATAAATAAAGCACAAATTGAAACTAGATATTCAAGTTGTACTTCTTGTCGTTATGATTAGCTAGTTTTCATAGATCTCATTTCTTATATAAATGCCTAAAAATAAAATTAAAAATTACTTTTCTATAAAAGAAAAGGAAAGAAAAGAAAAGAAAACCCAAGAAACTTCGATGCAAGTAGAAGCCTAATGATGAGGCTAATGTAGGTTTTACCACGAAGGTATCGAGTAAAAGCTCAGGTAGTAACTACAGTGATTCAAATATGCTTAATTGGAAAGAAATCCTATGGCTCAGGATGGATTATTGGTCAGCAAGTCTTTGAAGCCTCGTTTGGTGGGCTTGAATTCCAATTCAAGAATTTCCAATTTCTCATTCCCCATTCAATATGATTCCTTCTCCCCCTTCTTGTAAAGCATTACGTTCAAACAAAGACACACAAAAGAAAATTGTTTTTTAAGTATAATTTTACTGTACTGCAACTTTTGGTGGATGTCTGCTTTACGTCTTGACCTTTGAACAAATTGTATTAGATATTATGTCTGAACCTTCCTTTCAATTTCAATGACCAAACAACACCATACATTCTTAAAAATTATCTTAGAATTGCTGTTAGTAAATTGAATAAAAAATATCGAAAAATCAAACATAAACATACATACCAACACACTCAACTCCGGTCTATAGCAGTTATATTTTATCTTAATTTTGAAAACATAAAAATTAAAATATTTAATAAATGCCTATCTTGACAGTTAAAATTTATCAACTGCAGTTATTGATTTTGTTTTACAAATTAAAAATTATAATATATTATATCTTCAAAGGCATAATCTAAAATGAAAATCATTAATTTTTTTTTTCAATATAAACTACTCAATTTGAATATCATTATTATTAAAAATAAAAATTGCTTTTCTATTATAGAGGTAAAAAGAGTAGTTTGGCTTGAAAGACTAGTTTTGGCTTTAACTACGAAAGAAAAGAGAACTAACATGATTTATTTAATTAAGGGCCATTGGTTTAGTCTTCGGAACAATGAGAAGTATTACAGTTGGCAACTGAGATATTTAATCTTTAGTGCTCATCCAACTATAACAATCTCTGAATTTCTTATTTCATAAACACAATGTGCGAATGAAAAAGAGAGGCTTAACATATTTTGTAGCCTTTTGTTTCTTAAGAATGAATACTTTTGATGGGACATATAAATGCATAAACATGCACTACACAAAATATCTGAACCTGTTAAATATTCTTGAAGCAAACTATTCCAGAATTTTTTTTAAAAAAAAGTAGGCTTTTGGATTAAAGTAATGATACAGTACAATAGCTCTAGGATACACCTGTAGTGAATGAATCAAAATTGAAGATATGAGTATGAAAAGTGAAGATTTTACATGAATTAGAATTTAACAACTAAAACACAATAGCTGTAAGGTATAACTGTTGTATGATAGCTCTACCATTTAAAGACTAAAATGCAAAGCAGTTGTACCCTACTGCTACAATAAATTCACTAAAATTGGAGATATGTGCATGGACAATAAGAATTTTTTTCTCTTTCACGGAATTATTGGATTGCATGAACAGTCAAAATACAGCAATTGTAAGGTACAACTGCTGGATTGTTGCTTTATCCTTCGAATTAATTTATTTGTCTAAATTAACGCAAGAAACAATAGTAGATATTTACAAAGAAAAAAGTGCAAAAAAGAGGAGAGAATAGTATCAAAAAAGGGTTGATAGTGGAACAGAAAAGGAAGAATTCTGGTGGGTTTAAAATGATCAGAAGTTATAAGGCAGAGCTAGACTCTTCTAAAAAGATGTCTTAAAAAGGGTATATATAACTTTTGGTTATGGCATATGCATCGATGGATATTAATTGTTTCATACAGCTATGCAACAAAGAAAAGCCAACACACATTTTTCCAAGTATAACTAATTTTAAGCCTGCTGGTTTCTTTCACTTTGTTTTGTTTTGCCTATGAACCATTCAAACAAAAAAGAGGAGTATAAGAATCAATGAGTTTGAAAAAGGGAAAAGTAATATAACTAAATAAATAAAAGGATACTTACTCAAATTTCTAAATTGTAACATTAAGTTAGAAAATTTTATTATAAAGTAAAAATTTAGAAAGATGTGTTAATCAATTTAAAATATATTGCTCAAATTTTTATTTTTTTTAAATTTAAATTTTTAAATTAAGTGATAATTTAATATAGTATCACAGTAAATTTAAACGAACTTTATTTTGCTTGAATTTTTATGTCAACTTATTTAAATAATTCTACACTTGCAAGTGAGCACACAAGAAAAAAGGTTTGAGTCCGGACTTACATGCAAGGGAAATATGAAATAATTTAAATAAGTTTTTCTTTAACTTTCTACTTAAGCTTTTAAGACAAGTGATAATTCAACACTTTAAATCTCTAGACCTAAGACAACTATTATTAAATAAAAACTTGCTGTTGTTCATAGTAACAAGGCACAGCCCAAAAGATGAAGCAAATGAACATGAAATGAGCAAATTAAGTATCTTGTATGTTAATCAACATTACAAAGTTTGAAATGATCAATGATGGGGGAGAATATTAATCAATTTGATGCCAAATTCACATCATTTGCACAAAGTAGTACATAATTCAGGGGAGTTTTTTGAAACAACCCCTGCCATTCTTTTTCATTAATTGGTAGACAACAGATTGATTCATTGCCTCCTTAGAGCATCTTCCCCAAAATGTGAAAGACAATACGTTAATACTTTGATGCATTTTATGTCTATTTCTTAAAACCAACATTTCATTTCAACTGGCTTTTCAAATCATTTCAGGGTCTAGTATGAGAATACAAATATATGCTCAATTGGATATGCTTGCTTGCAAACTAAAAAGCATATATGTCCAAGTATAATTTTTTGTTTTTCTTGGTAGAGTTGCTTCATCACCTCATGTTCAGTGGTAACTTTCTACGTTGTCAACATTTTGAAATTATGAACATATATGCAAATAAATTTAGTTGAAAAAATTTGGAGGAGGAGATGTTGATCAGTTTGTCATATTATCAATATTTTGTATTGACACAAATATGAATGATTTATTTAGTATAATCGAGTCAAGAATTCAAACACTAATGTTGTAATTACGTATCAATTATTTAAAATATTTTTGATATTTTAATATATATCAAAAATAATTATACTACTAGCTAATTCAATCTGAATTTAACAAAAATATGCAAGAAGGACAAAAATTCTGTGCGGAAGAAACCACAATCCCTTTTCTTGGAAATTTGAAGGATTCCCCAAGGGCCTCTGTTGTACACTTTCTATGCTTGCTTTTAACTGGGTTCTCATTAGCTTAAAAGAAACAGTGAGAAATATGTTAATTAAAACCAAACCCAATCACTAATTAATTATAGTGCAGTACACAAAATGTACAGGAGGAGCCAAAGATTTTTTTGAAACTGAAATCAAATGCTGCAAATTGATAGTAGCATCCAGCGTTTTCTAGCATTTTCCAGCATTAAGAGATTTTAAAATGACAGATTCAAAGTCTGTTGGCGTCGTATTGGCAGATTAATTAGGAATCATTTGTTCAAATTATATTAACTGAAAATTAAAAATAATAATAATAATATCAATAGTGAAAAAAACACAAATTTTGTGAAGAATTATTACGAGTATGAAGAGAAAGAGAGAGATAAGACAACATAAAAAGAACATTAACTAACAAATCTTTGATACTTCTTTGATTATTGTGATTTTACAGGCTATAAACATATCACTGAAATAAATAAGGAGGACACAAGAAACTAAACATAAAAATAGAAGTAAACAATTAAATTTAAATTTCTTCTTCCTGTCGTCAAGCTTTGGTAGCTTGGTAAACTGCATAAAGTTCGGATTCTGAGATTCGAGCTTCATGAAATTTAGCTATGAAAGCTGAAGCTTTTCTGTCAATTCCAGGCTCAGCAACCAAGTAACTTTTGTCTCCATCACTGGGCCAAATTCTTATTCCTGCATCATCAAAATCTTCAACTCTTTTTGGCCTCCTCGATTTGAACATGCTGAATAGAGAGAACCCAGATTTCTTCTGCTTGTTGCCTGCCATTTATGAAAGAATTAGCAAGTAAACAACTTTAGACAAAATTTGAAACTGTAAGAAAGAGGTTATTGTAGTTGAAAGTCTGTGTGTTGTTTGAGTTTCATAGCATGCAAGCTCTATTGTATTTATAGTAGAGGAAGACAGTTGTTTGCTTGGTTGGAAAATTCACGAGGGTATAGAAAATAGAATCTTGAGAAAATAAAGAACCAATAGGAATTAAACATGTGTAGGGCTCCAATCAAATAGACAATAACATTGCAAGAAATGATATTATGTTGTTGAAAATTAGGACAAAAGCACATGATTTTCGCAACTTTTACTTTGGTAATTGACCCAAGAAAAAGCAATGGTTTGGCATTCAATTCCCAATATTTAGGTCTTTCTTTAGCACTTTCTTCTCTTTTAAAAAAATCATTGAACCCCCTCTTTTTGTGTGTGTGTGTGTGTGTGTGTGTGTGTGTGTGTGTGTGTGTTTCCTTTGTATTTCCATCAAATCTTGTTTTTTATGCTCGAGAACTTAACCTTGCCCTAACCGTAAACCTTATTGCTCCCTTCTTTTTGTTCACTCTTTGGACTTCCATTTGTCATTTTGTTTATTTTCTATTTTTTAATTTCTTGTTTCCAAATCATTGTGCCAATTCAGCTATTGCATTGGGTTGATTACTGTGAATTTATATTAGATATTGATTGTACAAGGGCTAAAAACTTAAATCGAAAAAACCACAAAAACATACGTTAATTTTGTATAAGTAAATTACAATCAATTTGCATATCCTTTAAGAAAATAAAAATAAAATTCTAAAAAAGAAACATATATGATTTTGATGGCAAATAAAAACATGGTTCTTTCGATGATTTATTTATTCAATTATACCAATTATACACAGTTTAATAGCTTTTGCTGTGGATAAAATTAAAGTTTATTCACAAGAAATTCTTCTGGTCTTTATTATTAGATTAATTAATCTGCATTTGGGTATCATTCACAAAGTATACGTTGATGCTTTGGATGCTGACGTTAAAAGCAGAAAACACGTTTTGTCAATTAACTAACACGTTTTGTCAATTAATTATTTTACCTTGATTACAATTAACTAAATGTGAAAAGAGAGTGCTTCCAGAACATGATAAAACAATTAAAGGGCATGCAATATTATATGATAAATTGATGCAAAGAAACTGAGAGAGAATATGGGATTTATACCAATCTAATGCAAGTTGAAGATGGTCAAAAGAAATATCAAGTTTGCTTTTTTGAATAATTCGGTTCATACATGCAAGTTGGTTCTTCTTTTTCTCTTTTGAGAATGCTTCGCTTTATCCACCATATCACATATATCAGCTGCTTCCGTTCCAGTGAAGAATTAATACCATGAGAGAACAAAATGAAGGAGTCTTCCTCCTCTAATTATAAAATTTGAATTTGATACAAAACAATTATGAGTACTACTCAATCCTAAAATTTTCAACATATTTTTTTAAAAGGTGACAGTTTGTTTTATAACATTGCATGCAAGCTGTCTAGCTTTTAAGGTATCTTCTTCTTTGAAAACCCTAACAAGGGCCCCAGTTCGGTATGCCCAATTTATTGTATTGCATATCATGGAACTTTTTCTTCAATTTTTTTATACCTTTACCTTTGCAAAATATTATATATTTATGATTAATTTAATTTGATTTCTAGCTGTAATCAATCTCATTTATTAAATATTTTTTGACTTGATTATATCTTAAATATAAGAAGAAGAATAATTTGGCATTAGAAGTGGATGAGTGTTCGACATTGAGAGGCTCATCAAAAGAATTAATGAAATAATTATTCCATAAGTTGGTGTGAGTTTGGCCAGTTATTGGTATCATATACATTAGGCTGATAATTATAAGTTAATTAAGTGTGTACTTTTGAAAATGATGTTTAAATAATAATTACCACCAAAGAAATCTTCTTGTTTTTATCCCTAACAAATTATAAAGTTTAATACAATTACGCAGCCTTTTTAGTTATAATAATTAGCCTTAATGTAATTAAAAATTAGGGTTAATTTCTCACCAACCTCTTTATTTATGACAAACAATAAAATATTCTCAAATTTTGAGTGAAGCATCAACCCTTCTCTCAATTTTTAGTCCCCGCGGTTATTCTATTACCATTGCCAACTCTTTTAATTAGGCAATTTGTTGTGTATGGACAGTTTATCATCATAATCCATGGCAATAAAATATGAGATTCAATCACAATCCAACCTCTTTCTAAAGCTTACTTGTAGGGAGAATAGAATTCTACTTTCTTTTTTGTTGTTTGCATGTATGATTCATTTGTGTAATACACCTTTATTCTTTAAAGCACATAAAAACTTACCTGTTTTTGCTATGTCGATGAGAAATTTGGTCGGTTGGTAAAAAATTATAAAGAGGGTTATTTTAATAAATTGAATGCCAAATGCAATCATCTTAAAAAGTTTTCCCGCATATCCACAGCAATTCTCTGGATGAATTCATTTCCGGCCCCCAGAAGTGGACGGGCTAATGCAAGAATATACAAGCAAAATCTCTGTACATCAACCATACTCCCACATTTAGACCCCCCCAAAAAAAAAAAGAACCCAAACTCGGTTAGCAGGTATACACATGTTAGCAAAACAGCAACATGAAATAAGATTTCCATGTACCTCTTAGAGAAAAAGGAATTTTTACCAGTTAGGATAAAATTATCTAAGGCGCAATCACTCATATTCACACATTTTAACCTAACTCATCTTTGTCATCGGTAGTTCCAATATTCAAGCTTGTATTAGTTCGAGATCCATGCTTTCTAGGTTTCCTTGTTGTCTGGCCAGCAAGAGGGCTCAGGCTGAGTGGTTTTTCCATATCTGATGCATGCGTCTGCGATGCAACCTTTTTTGTGCTAGGTGTTGCCTTCTTGCAAGATCTATTGGGACGAAAAGCCATACTTTTAGCAACAGGGCTGCCGCCTGCACTGATTATGCCATCTGCATTCTTAGATGTTGTTTTGCAGGTAGGATGACCAGCACAGGAATTTAAACTTAACCATGAACTACTTGTAGTATCCTTCCCTAGGTTTGTCAAACCCAACTTTAAGAACTGAGAGCCATCCTTTCTGGTAGCAGAAGCACCACCCTGAGCATTTGGAGGGGTTGTTAATTCACATTTTTTATCATTACTATCTCCGTCAATTGCTTTTCCTGTCAAAAGTCCAGAGACCTCCTATCAACAAGTAACAAATCAAAGTCAGAATGCAGAGTGGAAACATGCAAAGCATATTTAACACAGATTTCAGCAAAATATCAACGTCTCTGACAGATCAAGATTAGTAGTATTTATCAAGAAATCAAAAAGACGCGGAAATCTACAAAAGCCATCAGACCAGGTCATCCCCAAACAATGACATAAAAATCACAGAAACAAGTTATTAATATGATGCAAGAACATGTTTTAGTGATCAGTACAAATTCAAACAGCATTTCCCAGAAAATGAGAGAGTGTATTCTTTGCAAAACTAAACATTATGGGATGCATTAACAATATCAACCAGTGAAATAGAACAATGAAATGGTAAAAGGAACACTGATATCCAACAATTTTTTCACAAAAAAAAAAAGGTCATTAATCATAATGTAGCCAAAGTGTAAAAGCAAAGCTCAAAGTTGAATGAAAAGGAATTTTTTTTTTTTTACTAAAGAAAAAAGGTGTGCACAACTGATCACATCTATGCTTTAATTTAAGAAATGAAACGAAGAGGAAAGAACAGAGCCACCTTAACTTGCATATTGGCAATTTGTTCACAGCCTGAACCCTCCTCGCCTTCAGAATCAGTCATCTCCTCACACTCAAACTCCACATGTTCTTCAAGTTCTTCTTCGGAGTCACTTAATTCTTCCTGTTCCATCACAATCTCAGGATGGGAATGATCACCGATCTCATCAATGTTGCTAGTGCTCACTACAGAGCAATGGGCATTTGAAATAACCTGGTCACAATTTTCACCATACTGATAATATATATTGTTAGTGTTTTGAGTTTCTGTTTTCTCTCCAACATCTGCAACAGTTGTTTTCGACTGCATAGGATTACGTGCAGTCATATCCCTGCTTCCTAAAGCTCTCTCCTTCGCGGATGAAGAACTTCTTAGATGCATCTCCAAGTCCAGTTCATTAGCCTTCTCATGTGAAACAGTAGCAAATGGGCCCCTATTGACAGGAGATGTACTCCGGACAGCATCCAAATGATTTCTATGTTGATCATATTTGCTTTCTGAGCCAACAGACAGGCATGCATTTGAGGTTCTAGTCACTGAGACGTTATTTGGATCCTCGGTTCTTTTCAGAAGAGGATGAAAGTCAATGACACATGATCCTGAAGTGGATTCTTTGGTCTTCAAAGATTTGCTAAAACAATTGAAAACACGGCCAACTTGGCGTGGATTATGAAAGAGACTTAGATTTAATTGAGGTTGATTTCCTGAAAAGAAACTGAACGAACTGGAACTACTAGCACTGCAGTTCAATGGATAATATGGCAGACATCCATCTTCAGGGGCCTGGAACAGTAAAGGATGCATCTGAAGGTCTGACTGAGTGCCTGCCTCTTTCTCAATAACATGAGATTCTGTCAAGTGTGAATCAGCAATATTTTCTTTCATTGGATTCCTTTTATATCTCCCAGTTTTTATCAAACGTTGAGTTACCAACTTTGCAGGAGCAATTAGAGGAACTGCATTTTCTTGTCCTGAATGACCCAAGCCACCTCCATTGGCAGAGACCTTAGCAGATGATCCACATTGGACACTTATGAAAGCTGACTGTGGGATTACACGAACAGATGGTGGAAGATTTACAGGAGGCAAGCCAGGTGCTAATTTCACCAACTGTGCATTGTTACTTCTCCGAACCCTATATGTTGGCAGACATACTTGAGATTTGGAGGAATTTGATTCCATAATTGGAACTGGATGGTTTGGCTGCACAATATTGGACGAAGCACCACGTCTAACATGAGCCAATTGAGATAAAGGATATTGATGCTGAGAATCATCCAGTGCATAAGGGAACTCATGCATATTAGTAATAGGTGGGTGAGCTTCTCGTGGCCCAAAATTATTGGGTTTTTCTGCATTGTGAGTACACTCTCTTGACAGTGTGCCACCAGTAACTTGTTTTTCTCGTATGCAAGGATTCCCAGAAGAAGCATTATGGTAAGTACCCAGTTGCCAATCCGCTAAAAATGCCTCATGAACATAGCCTTCATCTGCATTGTCTATGTAACCATCAATGCTATTAATATCTCTGCCCGCAATTTCACCCTGGTCAACAAAGAAAAGTAACTAAAATCAACAATAATCCATGAAAGAAACACTCAATAACCTATCCATTAGCCAAGCTAAATTAAAAGACTTCCAAACCAATACCATTCCTCATTTACAGGTTCTCTAACTTCAAAAGTTAAACAAACCTCTTTATCAGAATCAAGATGCCAATTTGCCAAATCAGCAGTTTTGCATCTTCTTTTTAATTCATACAACCGCCGCTTCTCCTTTCTAGCTGCATCTTGCTTATAACACTTTTGAGTTCCAAGGGCAATGCGCCATTGTCGGCGTAACAAGGTTGGATCCCTATGTGGGACAACAAATTTCCATACAGACATCCAATCAAGTTTAAAAACCTTCAGTCCCTGGATTAATTGAAATTATATTAAGAATAAAGCACTAAAATAGGATGACAGTAAGCTTATTCAAAAAAAAATTTAAAGAACAGTTAGTTTAAGAGAGAACGAATGAATACACCTCCTGAATACATTCTATCTCTTTTGGAGTCAGTGGAGAGGTTTTCATCCTCCGAACCGCCTGCATTGAGTAGTCAAAATATTACGTAAATTTTCATCATCTTATTGGGATTTTTCAATGTAAAGAAAATATCTTACTTCTTATGGAAAAAAAAATGATAGAATTTTGGCATAGTAGAGAGAGAACAGAAAATAAATATGCTCAGTGGTATATATAATAGAATGAACAATGCTGATACAGAGACTTTTTGTTTTTGCAAAGGTTTTTTTATACCTTAATGGGATTTTCTGGTGCTTTGGATGAGCAACGATTTTTTTGCCTAACAAAAATCTGCAACACAAAAAACACATGCAAGTTAAATAGGCACTTATCACTTTCACAGCGATGCTAGCAACAAACTGTATTTTGAGTCACCAAGAATCTTACCTTCATATAAAAATGTGCTAAGTATTATAATAATCCATAATACAAGACAAATTTAAAAGTTGCAAAAATTTGTCCAACTACATGCACAACACAAAACATTTTATTTTATCACCAAGCAATTACACCTCTCCACAAACACACACTAAAAGAGCAAGAAAATGAGCAAATATTAAAATGGACCAAGTTACTCAGTCCTAAATCAATTAGACCATGCTATTTCATTCACTGTGGATTATCGAAGCAGAGGCTATTTTAAATTAAGACACCAAACAGTATCTCGAACAGAATATTATTGAAAGAATTGCACCGTTAGATCACTAACAATTGTGAGCCTCACTGATGGCTAGCAATATTAGTATACCATTAGTGTCAATGTCTGGCACACAAAAGATTAAAAAGAAATGACAGGATATAACCTTGTTATGCCATTAGATTGTTAAAAGGGTTCCAGGAGTGTTGTAGTTTTGAAGGTGAAAAGAAAAGTGTGAAGGCATTGACTAGCCTGTTCTCTGCTACAACATATTGTCCCTTTATACTTTAGCAGAAAGTGCATGACTTATGGACATGTAAATGAAATGAACAAGTTTACTGTTTAGTTCAAAAATCACCAGGAAATAGTGTTTGTGATTCAAAGCAGGTATAACCACCTGATGCTTTGATTTGCAGGGAAGAAACCGTTGCTGGATTGCCTTCCAGTCAGTATTATATTCCATTATCCCCAGTGCCAACAATCTGCATCAATTCCCAACATAAACAAGGTATATCTTGAACATTATTTCTAGTGATATACAAAACAGATGATAAATTACACAATGTAAGGCACAAGGCCCTAAAATATAAATCAAAATATCAGTTGCATATGTGCAAGCATGTAAAGGGCATAGTCAACATCACAGAAAAATCATGATTTTAAACCCAGGTAAGATTTCTGCCAAAATTTTTTTTTTTTTTTAAGATTAGCTGTGAAAATATGATTATCAAGCCTACCAAGTTCCATTGGCATGGTCGAATTTGCATTTCAACTGCTAATATCAAAGATGGTATAATAATGAACTTTAAACACTGCATTCAAATTTCACTCGAAAGGGATCTGTAAAAAGTATAGCATCTTAACAAAAGTACTCAACCTAAGAACACATAAAAAAAATTAAAAAAAAAAAAAATGGCAAATGCCACCAATTCAATGAAGCACTAAACCAGTCAAGCAAGGAAAAGACAAGAAAACATGAAACTCACTCATCCTCTGCATCAGTAAAAAGCACCCGATTCGCAACAGCCACAGGGGGTGGCTTATGTGGAAACAATGATGGATTAAGAAGGGGAAAAAATATCTGTGCCAACTTGGAAATTTCCTTTGGGACTAAAGCAACTGATTGTTTTTTGGTACTTTCAACAAGTGTGGCAGCCAGTGACCTTTTTGGTGGTTGTTGACTGGGAGAAGATGTTACGGGCTTGGCAGCTGGGGGAAATTTTCCTTTAGAAACTTCACCATTAGCTTCAACCAATGATGTGAAACAAGGAAAAGGGAAAAGAGGTTCTCTTTCAAAGAAAATATCAGAACGAGATGCCAGCCGATGTTGTTGATACTCTTCAATTGCTGTCAGTGGTAACACAAGTCAGAGATAACTCCCACCAACAAACAAATGATTCAAAATCATCAAAGATACCTAACAATTTGCACAAGCCTTACCGGTATAAACATCTTCCACATACTTCCCGACTAAATTAAGTGGAGCTACATCCAGAATGGATAGAACAGAACCATTTATCAAAGGCAACCAGAAAGAGCCATTCACAGTCGGGGCAGAACCCATCTGGCTGTTCAAAACATGTCCACATCTTCCTTTGGAAGTAAAAATGTTCTGAAAAGCAGGCATCTGAATATTTGGAGGAGAGCAGATTCCTGCTGCATCAAATGAAGAAGATGAATCAAAGATCCTTTGTTGCGAGCATAATTGGGGGAGTGCACCTGGCACCGATGAACATATATAGGGAGGACTGAAGTAAATCCCAGGATACGGCTCATTTCTGAATGCTATTGCTTCATCGCGCTTGTGAAGCATCTCAAAAATTAGTCCCTGAACTTGGGAGGCAATATGCTGCCGAGAAGGATCAAGAACACAAAGAGAAAATACTTGAATAAGAAGTTGCACATGCTCATGTATTAAACAATACAACTGGCCTATTTGATGTGCAGCGAACCCATTTATCAAACCATCTTCTGCTCTGGAAGATGGATAGCTTTGATCATTCTCAGGTATCAAAGTTTTCCCATCAATAATGGGGAAAGGTGCAATTGGGGGCCCATTAGGCAAGATCGGTAAGAGGGGACGCAATGGCCTCTTTGTCTGTTCTAAAAGCTTCTTTTTATATTGTGCAGAGGCCCTCTGGCGTCTATTCTGCCTAGTCTCCGGCCGTTGTCTAGCTTTAACAAACTCCTCTTTCCGGATCTTATCTGCTGGACCTTCTTCATAGTCACTTTCAAGCATCTCTTCAAGCTCTATCTCAAAATCCGCATCATTATCCTCATCTTCATCATCAATATTTTCATTCTCTTGAGTCAACTGGCCATCACCATCTCCACCCAGTAACACAGCTGCAAGGAACTTTCTATACTCTTCTTCATCGTCAACATTTTGAATGTCATCATCGTTATCTGTTTCCTGAAGAAATGCCTCAAGTTCATCAAGTGAGAAACTTGCAAGTGAGTAACGGGCCCTAGTGCGCCTGCAGATGGCATCCTCATCATCTAAATCAATTACAGACTTCTGCAAATCTGTTGTATTACTCAAATCTCCTACAATACAATCATTAACATAAATCCCACTACTTGCTGAGCCATTTTCCTTTTCTAGAACAGTTTCTACTTCTGATTGAGAGTTCAAAACAGATTTTCTCTTCTTAGTTTTTCTCGCAACATCTTTACTACATTTATTTTCCTGTTCACATGCTCCTTTAGGAGAAAGAGTAGCTTGTGCTGTGATTTCCTCCTCGCCATGCTCAGAATCTCCCACAATTTCAGAGCTCAAACTTGAAGAAGCTTCTGGTGAAGGAGTTTCTTTCAAAAAGGGATTAAAATCTACATCTTCTTCCTCTTCCTCTTCTTCCTCCCCATCCTCATTCCCATCATCCTGTGGCTTCATTGGATTTTTACTACTATCCGGGGGAGTTTCATGTTCAGTGACACACCCAACTTCAGTTGATGGTTCATTTGCACTTGGAAGCATTTTAAACAAAGAATATACACCAACAACTGATGCCTAACAACTTCAAAGATGTTTATAGCCAACAATAGATCCAAGCATCCATGCGAACACAATTAAACCACCAATTGCTACCTTGAACCATGGCAGAAAGTAGAAATGAACAGACATTAAGCAATGATCCATGCTACACATGCAAATGTGCACCCACGTCCTAAATTGCATATGCAGCCCATCAACATCAACAAAACAGATAAATAAGATTTTTAATCAGCTAACTTTATATTGACAAATACTAACAAGAACAAAGTTGGCCCCCCAAAAACAAGGCCTAACGACAGCAATATCTTTCTTCATTTCACTTTAATTGCAATTTCAAGTACAAAATTTGGCATTCGCCCAGAAAATGTTTGGCTCAGTTAGCAACTAATTTCTCCTCACAAAATCTGAAACCATAATAAAACACGTGGATTCTCCTAATTTCACTCAATTGCAATGTCAATAACAGAATTTGGCGGTCGCACAGCAGATTTTTTTTCTGTGTTACCTACCAATTGCGCCACAAAAAAATCAAAACACGTAGAATAAACGAATTTTAAAATAAAAGATTAAAACCTGGAAGCCCAGAAAGAAACAGGAACTCAGGCCGTAAAAAGCGAATTCACGGTTCCGTACAGAGAGAAATTGCGTGAGTGTCGCGGGGAAGAATATTACAGATTTGATCAAGCAATTTTTAACAATCTTTTTTCGATTAAGTGAATGAATGAGGAAGCACAAGTGCGGAGGGAAGGGTGGGTTTCTGCTTTCAGAAACGGCTAAACGAAACTTCTTTGCCAATCGGGTGATTCTATGAAACCCAGCATCAATACTTTGATGGATTCTGATGGTTCGATCAGATCAATGGTATAGATTTAATGAAAAAAAATAATAATAAAATATATATGATATCTATGAACATAAAATTTAAAATTTAAATTAATTAACTTATTATTTAAAAAAATAATAATAAAAAATTTAAATATAAAATAATTAACATAAAATTTAAAACACATAACACAAATATTAAAAAAATTAGATGCATATAAAAATACTTAAAATTACAATAATAAAATTTAAAATTTAAAATATAATGTATAAAATTTAAAATATTTAACCTAAATTTAAAAATTAAATTTTATAATAATTAATATATTATATTAAATATTAAATAAAAATATAATTTATGTTTATTTTAATGCAATCTCTACCATATTTTTAAATTATATCTTAAATTTTAAAAATAATTTTTAAATTGCAAATCAAAATAAAGCCATTAAAATTTCTCTTTTACTTTTAAAATAAGATTATCCATATTATGATAATTTCGCACCTTCTTATTTTATAACTTAAAAATATGTTAAGTTATATTTTTTATTTTATTATTTAATGCATTCGATTGATTTAAAAGTTTAAAATATACAAATATTTAAAAATAAATTTTACGGTAAAATAAGATATAATTTTAAAATTATATAAATATCGAAATAATAAAATAAAAATAACATAGTTAAAAATTGAAATAAAAATTAATATAAATAAAATAAGTATATTAAAGGTTTAGAAATGAGATATTTTTAAAATTATTCAAATTTATATACTTAAATTATTTAAATATTATATTTTTAAAAATTATATAAAAAAAAAATTAAAGAAATTCTTTAGCTGATTTTTATTTTTTAAATTAAAATATGTTAGTACTGGGACTGACAATTTAGCTGTTATTTTTAAAATCATTGATTGTAAATTTTTTGAAAAGTAGGGGTATTAATGTCCTTTGATGAATATTGGACAATTTCCAATGGATGTAGACGACTTAAAGCAAAAGTGCATTTAAAATCCATTTTAAGTTGGGCTTTCTCGGCCCATAATGCTTTTCTTTCCTTTTTTTTTTCCGGAAAGGTATTTTCAAATCCATCGACCAACAGAGGACAAGCACGGGATCATTAATAGAGTTTGATTCTCTCATTCTGTGATCAGGATCAGGTAATTAATTTTCTTTTTTATTTTTGGTTATATATTTCTAATTGTATTCCTTGATTATCGTTTTCACTAAGAATTTTGATGATCGCGTCTTTTATTTGCTAATCAGGTGCTCTCTACACTTAATTTAGGGTTTGTCAGTTGGATTCACTATCCCTAACTTTATTGATTTTTGTTTAATTATTTTCCATGATTTACACAATTGGGTTTCTGATCAATTTCAAGATTTCAACTTTTTTTTTTACTCGTATTGATTGTATAACTATTTTAGGTTTTTTAATGAATTTGAATAGAACTTGTGCATACAAACTGTTTTCCCAGCTGGAAAATCTAATTTATTTTCAACCCATCTCAGAAATTTGGACAGAAATTCCGAAAATTTTAGCAAAACTCGATCTTTTCCATTTTCATCTCTTTGGTTAGCGGTGGTCATTTGTGAACTAAAGTTGATTTTTTAGAAGTAATATTTAATTACTGTCCTTGCTTTTGTGGTATGTTGTGACTTATGTTTGTGTGTTTGGAATTTGCGGTATTTGGGAAGAGTGAGATTGGTGAACTGGCTTCAAATTTAGTGTTGAGTTTGTTACTGATTTTTCTAGTTGCAAAATTTAAATGATATGATCTCTTATGGAGGGAGAAATGTTAAAGTAATAATAAAAAGTGGCTTTACTTTAAGCATTCATATGTACTGGAGATTCTTGCTTAATGTTCTCTGTAAGATCACTTAATTAGAAGTTGACTAATTAAAATCAGATGGAAACAAAAATATATTATGATGTGACATTCTCTTAGTTTAATTAGTTTTCTATAGCGTTAAACGTATTGTGTAACTGATAATTGCATGGTTGATTACTCTACATTTTAATAGTTGAGATTTTTATATGTGCATTAATTATGATGCATGAAATATGCACTAAGTGCATATCTTGGATTTAATCTGAACAGTTGGAGTTCAATGAATAATTTGGTCTTCACTTGTTTGTTTTAAACTCTTGATTGATTTGCTTGCTGGAAATAATTTTATTTACCTTCTATTTCTTTCTTCATGATATAGGTGGTAAAAAATGGAATATGGATGGTACAATGGTAAACAGGAACTGAGCAGTAAAGATAAACAGCAACATGAGAAAGAACAGGTAAGCAATAGATGACCAAATTCTTATTTTTTTTAGGATAGACTTGTTAATTTATTAATTCATTCAGTTGATTGAATTTTTTTTATATTTACTCAATCTAATGAAACATTAATCTTTTTCTTTCATATTAACCTATTTAAATAATAATCTATTTAAGTCCTAAACTATTAAAATATCTAACTGAATGCACAAGAATACTGTATGTCTATTGTGCTGATTGTAGTATCTCCTTTTTCTGATCAAACCATATCAGGACTCTCTCATTGAGGATTTGGCTGAGGATTTTCGATTGCCCATCCATCAAAAGCCAACAGAGAATGTTGACCTGGAAAATGTGGAACAAGCATCCTTAGATACAAAGTTGACATCATCAAATGTTGGGTTTAGGCTTCTCCAAAAGATGGGTTGGAAAGGAAAAGGTCTCGGGAAGGATGAGCAAGGTATAGTTTTGGTGGGCTTCTGATGTTATACAATAGTTACATTTTTTTTATGTGTGATTAATTTTGTTTTTTAGATAAATTGCCATCAAACTTTGCTTTTTGCATATAGTGTATTTCCAATTCCTTGCAATTCATTCTTGTTAATCCTGCTAGTGACCACATACTTCATATTCACAGTCAGTGATGCTTCTGATGTGTGCTTGTTGTTATTTATGACATTTTGCTGCATCTATACTTATATTAGATAAACCTGCTTAAGTTCCATCTTTACTAATGCTGTGATTTAGAGTTCAGTTTTATGCATTGTTGAATTTGGTTGCAATCATAGCCAATTAATTAATGAAATCATTTTTTTTTTCAGATTTACATCAAATTTTGTCAAAGGTTATGTCCAGTGGAATTTATTTCTCGGTTGATATGCATATGCTTAAGTACTGAAGCTTGTCATTAAATGTGATAAATCCTTCTTTGAAGGATGTCATGTTTAACACTAACTCTTGAGTTTTTGGAATAAACCTGAGTAGTTTAGGCTAGTTAATGCTTGTATATTTTTTTATAGTTTTGGGGATTACATCTTAGGTAATGTTGTTGCAAGTTTGCTGAGTCTTGAAAATCTTGATGTGTATCTGATATCTGGTTTAGTTTTATTTGATCATTTATTCTTTCGTCATAAATACTGATTTCTCACTGCATAATTTAAAGAGGCTTCAGTCTGAATTATTTCTTTGGAATGCATTTGTTATTCCAAATTTAACTAGTCATTCTATTTTCTGTTTACAGGAATTACTGAGCCAATAAAATCTGGGATCAGAGATCCCAAGTTGGGGATCGGGAAACAGGAAGAAGATGACTTTTTCACTGCAGAAGAAAATATCCAGCGAAGAAAACTTGATATTGAGCTAGAGGATACTGAGGAGAATGCAAAGAAGCGGGAGGTAGGCTCTTAAACTCGTGGATAGTTGGCATAAATACTCGAGTCACTAGATAATAGAGAGGTTAATCCTTTACTTCTTCTGAAAGCCACATCTAATAGTAGAAGGCAGCATATGCAATATATGTTTGTCTTTTGACCAGAATGACATATCATAGGGGAATATCAACTTAGGAAGCTCTTGACAATATCCTGCAGTTTTTATTACCTGGTGGCTTCTACTGCCTGCTTCGTGCACATTATTAAAATTCAGGTGTTAGCAGAACGTGAGCAAAAAATTCAAACCGAGGTGAAAGAAATACGAAAGGTGTTTTATTGTGATCTTTGCAACAAGCAATACAAACTAGCTGTGGAATTTGAAGCACATCTGAGTTCATACGATCACAACCACAGAAAGGTAAATTATGTGTTTACGTGTAATGCTTTTTTTGGTGTTCCATTTTTATCTGAATCTCTAACACTTTTGGATGATGATTGCAGCGGTTTAAAGAAATGAGAGAAATGCATGGTACTAGCAGTCGTGATGATCGACAAAAACGAGAACAGCAACGTCAGGAGAGAGAGATGGCAAAGTTTTCTCAAATGTAAATATTTTGCCCTTGCTTTTATTTCATCTAATGCTTTTAGCTTAAGCTATTCCTGATTCTTTTCTTTTAACATATTTTTTTTTTTATTCCTCAACACCACATAGGGCCGGTGCCCATAAGCAGCAACAACAAGAAGAGGAAGAATCCAGGTCTGCTCCAGTCTCTGCGGCACCTAGAGCTGCTACAGCTCTTGCCAATCAGGATCAGCGGAAGGCATTAAAATTCGGATTTTCTTCAAAAGTTGGCACTTTCAAGGTACATCCAACTTAAGTCATTTACATTGCAATTTTTTGGGACATCGGGATTTATTTGTTTTGGAAATTATTGAGGTTCATTTGAAAAGAAGCTGATTTCTAACACCTACATGCTTATACGAGTATGTTGTTGAGTACCAGATTTTTCTAATCCCTGAATTTGAGAACATGCCGATGTAAAACTCACAAATGTCTCAGGAGTATTACGTCTTTCAACCATTTCTTGATTTTCTTGCTTCTTCTGCAGCACTTGCCTATGAAAACCAATTTTATTGGATAGGACTTGCAATTTTTTCAAGGATATACCCAACCGCATATTTATTTTATTGCTGCTTTTGCAGAACTCAACTGGAACCACTGCAAAGAAGCCAAAAGTGGCTGTTGCCTCAGTTTTTGGCAATGATAGCGACGAAGAACAGTAAAAACTTAACCTCTTGCAGCTGGTTACCAGCAAATGTAGCTGATGTAATGCTCTCATAAATTTTTGTTGACTGTAATATTTATGTCTTGTACCCATTTGTACTATGTTGTCGTGGTGAATTCAAGTGCTAGAAATCCTTTTAAAAGGAAAATATTTTATTGGAAAGTAACTCTTTATGATTATACACTTTAACTACTAGTGGAATTTTTCTTTCTTGTTTTGGAGTCAAGTTAACGAGTGTGCTTATTCGGTACCCTTCAAAAGATTTGTTAATTCAATTTTCAGAACTATTGATCCTTGAAATTGATTTAATTTAATTGTTCTATAGATAATTTATAAGAAATGTTAACTGTTTTTGGAAATTTTTATGTTCAGGCTTTGTTTGGGATCGAGGTAGCGGAACTTTTAAGTTACTTCTTGTCTTTATAT
>CP135554.1:10042854-10059143 GCA_032402905.1 Khaya senegalensis | reverse complement strand
TTCCTTCCATGTCTTCTTGTCATCACAATCACAATCACAACATGGATGCCAATGGAGCAGACACCGAAGAACCCGATACCCACTTGCTTAAAAGGCCAAAACTTTCTCAATCTTTCATTTCAGTCCCTGAAATCCAGTCTGAATTCTCCCACCATGACCAAACCATAGCTCGCATCAACAACGGCAGCTTCGGTTGCTGTCCCAACTCTGTTATTTCTGCTCAACAGAATTGGCAATTTAGGTACCTTCGTCAGCCTGATCATTTTTACTACAACGAGCTTAAGAAAGGGATTTTGGCGTCCAGATTAGCAGTCAAGGAGTTGGTCAATGCAGAATTTGTGGATGAAATATCCATTGTTGATAATGCTACCACTGCTGCAGCTATTGTCTTAAAGAGTGTTGCCTGGGAATTTTCTCAGGGAAAGTTTAAGAAAGGTGACGCGGTGGTTATGCTTCATTATGCTTATGGTGCTGTGAAAAAATCTGTGGAAGCTTACGTTAAACGAGCAGGTGGGTGTGTTATTGAAGTTCAATTACCGTTTCCGGTTAATTCTGCTCATGAGATTGTTACTGAGTTTAGGAAAGCTTTAGAAAGGGGGAAAGTTAACGGTAGGAAAGTTAGATTGGCTGTAATTGATCATGTAACATCTATGCCTAGTGTTGTGATTCCTGTTAAAGAATTGATCAAGATTTGTAGGGACGAAGGCGTTGACAAAGTTTTTGTTGATGCTGCACATGGAATTGGCTGTGTGGATGTTGATATGAAAGAAATTGGAGCTGATTTTTACACGAGTAATTTGCATAAATGGTTTTTCTGCCCGCCTTCCGTTGCGTTTTTGTATTGTAGGGAATCGGATGAATGTGATGATTTGCATCATCCTGTTGTGTCTCATGAGTACGGAAATGGGTTGGCTACTGAGAGTGCGTGGATTGGTACTAGGGACTATAGTGCTCAATTGGTGGTTCCTGAAGTGTTGGAGTTTGTTAACAGATTTGAAGGGGGAATTGAAGGAATCAAGAAGAGAAATCATAAAATTGTAGTAGAGATGGGGGAGATGTTGGTGAAAGCGTGGGGAACACATCTTGGCTGTCCGCCGGAGATGTGTTCGAGCATGACCATGGTTGGTTTGCCTGCTAGTTTGGGGATTTCTAGTGATTCTGATGCTTTAAAGTTGAGAACTCACTTGAGAGAGAATTTTGCTGTTGAAGTACCCATTTATTATCGTTCACCAAAAGAAGGGGAAGTGAACCCAGTTACAGGATATGGTCGGATTTCTCATCAGGTTTACAACAGACCAGAAGATTATTACAGGTTCAGGGATGCAATTAACCAACTTGTTCGTGATGAGCTTACTTGTTCACTTCTCCCATAGTGAAAAGGTATGATCTTGATTCGGTGGTTGAAACATGTCATTAGCTAATTTACCACGCAAGTAGTCTCGTCTGCTTGTTGGTTTTTACTAATTCATTTCTAGTGGACAAGTGCTGTTCTGAGACGATAACTGATAGTTGACTCTTCTGTTTTTAAAATACAGGCTATTGTCTTTATTTTCTGGTAAGATGGAATTAGTTTATTTTGAGTCTATTAGATATGTGAAATCATGAACATTGTGTGAACTTTTGATTCCTTCTTTGTTTCCCCCTAACTAGCCCAATCCTTCTTTTTCCACTTCACCAGTATGTCGAGTTTTTGCGCACCAAAACTGAGTGTTTCTTCTCAATATGGTGAAAGTGTTTTGAGGCAGAATTTTTCAGATTCAGATGATTCTATTGATTGTGCGGCAGAACTTTTAGCATTCATAGTGAACACTAATTAGGTTGAAATTCGAGCATCGATCAGTTGCATTCCCAAATCAACTCATTTCTTCTTTGGCAGCTTATCCACACATGCAACTTTTTGGTTTTATGTTATCTTTGAAAATGTTTATAAGCCCTTTCTAATTCCTAGATCCTCATTTGTTCTGTGTCATGATTCAATGATTTAGAACCATCTTCCCACAAATATATTATCCATAGGGCATCCATATTTTGTTAAAAATCTTGCTTCATTGCTTGAAATATCCATTTTGTTATTTGTGGTGATTATGGTAGTATGACTTGGCAATATTTTTTTGGTTTTTCATATCATGCTCGGTTGCTCAGCGATGTACTAGGAAAAAGGTTTATTCAATATCTCTTATATCCTCAATGAGAAAGACTTGTCTGGGAAATTTACTCTCTAGATTGTAGTTAACAATCCGCTCGCTCATAAGTTTCTTACCAGTATTGTTTGGTTTCTCTGTAGTTGGATGCAGTGCAGAAGAAGCAGTTTTCTTACGAATAAGAGCCACTCATGGCGTGAAAAAGCCTTTGATTTATCATGGTTTCGTTTCCATGAACCAACTGCAGAACGCAGATAAATGTCTGTATGTATGTGTGTGTGTGTATCAGAGCAGAAACAATTGTTTTCTTTGGTTTTGACGAATTGGGGAGATCATAAAACTTGTTTGTGTAATTGTTGTAAATTCCATTAACTAAACAAACTTAAGCAAGGCAGGAAAGACTGATGAAACATTGTGCTTTGCTTTTTCAGCTTTTCAGCTTTGCTTCTTGTCCCATATATAATAGAATTGATTAAACTGAAGTTTCTATAAATTGTTTATGAAAAGATAAATTTTTATTGAGGAAAAGATGATTAAATAATTAGCACAAGATTATTATTTATAATAGAGTAAATCTACTGGTAATTAGATAATATATATGGCTCTAATACTAAATTTAAATTAAAGAAATAAAAAAAATGAATATAAATCTTTTAAAAGAATTAAAAAAATTTCAACTTTACACAATATTATCATTGCTCACTCTAAAAATAAATATAAATTTTTTAAAATAATTAAAAAAATTTCAACTTTTTGCACAATATTATCATTGCTTACTCTGTTTAAATTAAATTGTGAGAAATTTTTTTATCACATAATAATAAATTAAATTTTTTCTCAAATTTAAATTTCAAACCTTTTGTATTATTCTAAGATATTTTACGAGTCGAATAAATTAATTTTTAGATTTATCAAATTAATTCAATACACTATAACCGACATAATGAGATATAATATAATTGCTATAAGATTAAATGTAATAAATATTAAAATTAAATTTATCAAAATTAAAACTCATAGTCAAATAAAAGAAAAAAAAAAAAAAAAAGAATGCTAACTATTTTAACATGGCCCAACACATGTACATTTTGTATAATTGTTTTAGGCTGACTACCAAATTCATTATATATATATATATATATATTTGTTGATGTGAGCATTGAATGATATTTAATTTCTTAAAATCAATATATCAAAAATATTATCAATTGCATTATATAAATTTATTAAATAATTCTATTAAAATATTAAATTTTTTAAATCATACTATCATATAATTCAAGAATGATTTTATTATTTAATTATTTTTTATTTAATTTATATGAAATTTTTTTATTTATAATTAATAAATAAATTTTTAATTTTATTAATTACTTAATATAACTGTATTAATATAAAAAATATTATAAAATTATTTTATTTAAGATATATATTTTCATAGTTTAAGTAGATAAAAAAATATTATTAAATTTTTGAGATTATGACTTCATTGATTAGACAATAAGGCATGGTAATTAATTATTTTATAAAATTATAAAATTTATCATTTAAAATATATAAAATCACGTCAACCACATCACTAATTAAAATACAACTTGAGATTATTACTTTAATTGTATTACAAACTATAAAAAATCTATCATTTAATCAAATAAAAACTTACATCACTGCTTAAAACACAATTTTAAAAAAAATTAATTAATAATTTAATATTTCTTATATCTAAATACCATAAATAAATAATATCTTTTCCTGTTACGTAATTACTATTATTGAAAAGAAAAAAAAAATTAAAATATATTAAATTGAATTTTTTTTCAAAGTACAGGATAAGAATTTATATATATATATATATATTTTTAATTTTTTATTAAATTAATAATTAAAATTATATTTTAATTTTTAATTTTATAATATAAATTAAAAATATTAAATTATAATCTAAATCGTTGCCAATAAGTGCCATTGAATGATAAAATCAATGGTGTGAAAAAAAGAAGAGGGGATCTTGTCCCGTCCCCATCAAATCTACTTCAATCTGACGTGTCATCAAAATCTAACAAAAACCATCACACTCAATCTGACGTGGCACGAATCATGATTTTGTTAGGTAAAGCTTATGTCATAATTTTACAAAAATAATATAAATATAATATAAAATACTAATTTTAGTAAAATTCTAAAATTAAAGAGAAGAAATAAAGAGTCTTCTTTCTGTCTCTTCTTTCATCCTCTTGTTTAGGGTTTTCTGATCTGGTGAATGGTGACAATCCAAGCGAAATTTAAATTTTTCAGGCAACTTTACTTGAATTTAATGAAAAGGTTAGTACCCACTTTCTAAATTTCTAGGGTTTTAGCGTTAATTTTGATTTGGGGGGTTTAGCTTGATTTGAATTTGTTAGTGGATAGAATTTTAAACTTTGTTTGATTAATGAGTGTGTTGGTAAAGGTTTTGTCTAAACTTTTCTGGGCTTTGTATGATTTATTTGTTTTAATTTTCCAACTTTTTTGGAGTTCTGGCCAATTTCTTTCCTTTGTTTGGTTGCCACTAAATTTAAATGGTAGTTAATGATGCCATTTTTTATTATTATTTTAATATTTTTCGACATGGTAATGAAGCAGTATAGTTGGTTCATTCAGCGGCTCAATTCAGTTTGAATTTGCTGTTTTTACTGTGTAATGTGTAATGAGATTGACAAATTTGATAATTTTGAAGATTAATTTTGTCTCAAAATTGAAAGTTTTCACTTTATTTAAGTGAGACGTAGAATTTGGTTCACTTCGGTTCTGTGATAAAGAACGAAAGGATTTTCAATTTATTTTTTATTTTTTATTTTTGGTTATCATCTTCCACCAATAGTTCATGGTATCAGAAAGCGTTATCTCAAATCTTTTTCTTTTCCAATTATTTGTAATGATTTCTGATATTCTGCTTGAATTTTTCAGGTAATGGCGGGAAAGAAAATTATAGCGATTTGTCAGTTAGGTGGTGAATTTGAGACCGAGAAGGATGGTTCATTGTCATATAAGGGTGGCGATGCACATGCCATTGATGTTGATGAACATATGACATTTAATGACTTCAAGACAGAAGTAGCAGAAATGTTTAACTGTAGTGTTAACACGATGTCTCTCAAATACTTCCTCCCAGGTAACAAGAAAACTCTCATTACAATCTCCAATGACAAGGACCTAAAGCGGATGGTTAGATTTCAAGATGATTCTGTTACTGCTGATGTATTTGTCATAATGGAGGATATTGTTGACCTTGATGTCTCCAGCATGCCTGCCAGTAGGTAGTTTCTCTATGTTCAAGCTGAAATTTTTGTCATGTTTGGATTAGTTGGTATAAGTTTTGTAATTCTTGATTTTGCAGATCGAGCAGAACATCTCTGTCAGAGGCATTGCCTCCAGTTGATGCACCTCTTGATGTTGTGGAAGACATGGTGGATGGAACAAACCATCACATCATCCCGATTGGTGCACCTGTTGATGTCGTAGTTGATACCAACCATGTTGATGTGAAAATTGACGATGCACAGATTGAACTCCCGGCTGAAATTTCACCCATTCTTCCTCTTGTTGGTTCCAATAATGAGAAGCATTTTAAAGCTGCTCAGCAGTGGCAGAATACCATCAATGGTGTAGGCCAAAGATTCAGCAGTGTTCATGAGTTTCGTGAACTGCTGCGTAAGTATGCAATTGCACATCAATTTGCTTTTAGGTATAAAAAGAATGATAGTCATCGCGTGACTGTTAAATGCAAAGCAGAAGGTTGCCCTTGGAGAATTCACGCATCAAGATTGTCAACTACTCAACTAATATGTATCAAGAAGATGAATCCAACACATACATGTGAAGGGGCTGTCGTCACAACAGGGCACCAGGCAACTAGGAGTTGGGTGGCTAGTATTATTAAGGAGAAGCTGAAAGCTTTCCCTAACTACAAGCCCAAGGATATTGTCAATTATATCAAGCAGGAATATGGGATTCAGTTAAACTACTTTCAGGCCTGGCGTGGGAAAGAAATAGCAAAGGAGCAGCTCCAAGGATCATATAAAGAGGCATATAATCAGTTGCCCTTTTACTGTGAGAAGATAATGGAGACCAATCCAGGTAGTCTTGCTACTTTCACCACTAAGGAGGACTCAAGTTTTCATCGTCTCTTTGTGTCATTCCATGCGTCATTGTATGGCTTTATTCAAGGCTGTCGGCCTCTCCTTTTCCTTAATAGCACACCTTTGAAGTCAAAATATCAAGGTACATTGTTAGCCGCAACAGCTGCAGATGCAGATGACGGAGTGTTTCCTGTTGCTTTTGCTGTAGTAGATGCAGAAACTGATGATAACTGGCATTGGTTTTTAATACACTTAAAGTCTGCATTATCAACGTATTCTTGTCCTATAACATTTGTGGCGGACAAACAGAAGGGTCTGAGGCGGTCTATTGCGGAGATATTTAAGGATTCATTCCATGGCTATTGCTTACATTGCTTGACAGACCAACTTATAAAAGACTTGAAGGGGCAGTTTTCCCACGAGGTGAAACGACTCATAATTGAGGATTTTTATGCTGCTGCTAATGTCGCCAAACCTGAAGATTTCCAAAGTAGCATTGAGAGCATCAAAAGTATTTCCTTGGAAGCTTACAATTGGATCCTTCAGAGTGAGTGTGCGAATTGGGCAAATGCATTTTTTCAGGGTGCAAGATATAACCATATGACATCAAACTTTGGAGAGCTATTCTACAGCTGGGTATCGGATGCACATGAGTTACCAATTACACAGATGATTGATGTAATACGGGGTAAGATTATGGAGTTGATTTATACTAGGCGAGCAGATTCCAACCTGTGGACAACAAGATTAGCTCCATCCATGGAAGAGAAGCTAGAAAGGGAGAGTGTGAAAGCCCGTTCCTTACAAGTGTTACAGTCAACTGGGAGAACATTTGAGGTTCATGGCGAATCTGTTGAAGTGGTTGATATCGATCACTTGGATTGTAGTTGCAAAGGGTGGCAGCTTACTGGCTTACCATGCTGTCATGCTTTTGTCGTACTTGGTTGCATTGGCTGCAGCCCGTATGATTATTGTTCTAGATACTTCACAACCGAGAGCTACCGATCAACGTACTCAGAGTCGATACATCCTATTCCAGAATTTGATAGGCCTGTGCAAAAAGATTCTTTTTCTCAGCTTGCTGTGACTGTAACCCCTCCTCCCACTCATCGTCCACCTGGCCGACCTGCTACGAAGAAAATCGGATCCCAAGATGCAATGAAGCGTCAACTCCAGTGCAGCAGATGCAAGGGTTTGGGACACAACAAATCCACTTGCAAAGAGTCCTTGTAGAGAGTCAGATGCCGAATATTTAAGTAAGATGCACATTCATAACCATTCTAGGCAACTAGATTATATCAGTTTCTAACTTGCGGACATTGTTCAATGGCATGTAGGATCATTTTCCGGTTGGTCAATAGAATTTTTGATGGCATGTATACCAGAATTTGTGTACATTCCACCTTAGCTTCTCTGAAATTTCCATTGACATGTTAATTTGTCACGGGTGTTTATGCACTCCCAGTTACAACTTTTCCCATAACTTGCACGCTTGGACAGAGTTTTAACTTTCTAGATGACTTTTTTTCCTGTTTCTGCTTAGCTTACAATTTTTGTTTCTGTTGGTGGTCAACTGACTAACGCACTATTCTAATCTTGTTCTGTTCAACAGGGAAATACATGAAAAGATTGGGGGCGGGGGCACGACCATCTGTACATCTAACGAACGTTTTGAAGGAACAGCAAGAGATATGAAAACCCTGTAATTTAGTGTCAGAGTAACAGAAGAAGAGATTATTAGGATCTGTTTAGTGCTAAGTGGTAGTTCTTATTTTATCAGTTAATCTCTCTATAACCATAATATTTAACTTTAGATTCTGGTAGTTTGTTAACAGTTAGTGACCTTGACAACAATAATAATGTGAAAGCGTGTTTTAGCAGTAATCGGAGCTATGTTTTCCAAATCATTTGTCTCTCTCTACAAACACATGCTTTTCTGCTGAAATTCATCCATTGATGATTCAATTCCTAGTGGGCAAACACGAGTCTGTCTCCCAAGCTGAGATTTTTCTTTTTCTGCAATCATTAAGACATGGCATCAATGTAGTTTCATCTTCTCGAAAGAGATTTCTTCCTGCTCAAATCCTGTCTCGAGAATTACAGTGAAAAAGGGAACTAACTTGTCCTTAAAAGATGAGCATATTGAAATTTCCTTAAAAAAATGTCCGAAATTTGGGATGCAACAAAAATATTTTATATTGGGACCAAACTCAATGGCTTACAAATTGGACGCAGGAATTTGGGATGCAACAACAACATTTTGTCTCGGCCGAAATTTGCCACGGATAATCAACAACGTTCGTTTCGTTATCGCCAAACGACGTCGTCGTTTATACACCTTTTCAATCAAATTCGAAGACCATGCTTTTCAGAAAATTCTTATTCCCATAAACCCTAATCAATAATTAACAAAACCATCTGCCCACCCACCATGAATCACCATCACGCACAGTCTACACCACCGCCGCCACCAATCACCTCCACGATGACAGCCATAACAAACGGCGAATGCCTGAACTGCGGGGCCCACATTCGCGGGTTCCTCTTTCACGTACGTTTACATGGCACCCAGCGTAGACTCTGCACCGCGTGCGTCCTCCGTTTCCACCCGTCGTCGTTCTGTCCCGTTTGCTTCGCCTTTTACGATTCAAATCCTCCGCACCCTTCTAAACGCATCTCCTGTTCCAAATGTGCTTCCTTTACGCACTCCCACTGCGCCACGTCATCTTCAATTTCCCTCTCTCAGCCCTATCTCTGCCCTCCATGCTCCGATCCTACCAACGCATTCGCCGTTTTCAGCAACCCCGCGTCGAAAAAACCCGCCGACGCGTTGTCCAATACAAGCCGTGTGGATAAAATTGACGGTAAGTCGGCCGCCGTGCTTCTATGCGCGGCAAAGATTGCGTCCGCTTCGATGGGCAAAGCGGTGTTAGCGGCGAGAACTGAGGCTGAAAAGAAGTCGAAAGAGGCCGCCTTGTCGAGGAAGAAAGCCAGAGAAGCTTTGGAACATGTCGCGAATTTAATCGCCAAAAATAAGGAAGGCTCTGTTCAGCTTTCGGGGTCTGCAAGTTTTTTCAACATTAAACAAGAAACAAAATATATCTCTGTCCAAACTGATAAAGTATAATTTTTTTTTCTCAGTATAGGTACAAGGTGGTATTAGAATTTTAATTTTCTTTATTGATTGTTCAATTTTTTTTTTTTTTAAAGTATTTTGTGTCGTGAATTTCATAGGTTACAGGTTCATTGATTTCGGTCTTTTGCTTGTTCTGTGAGTTGTTTCTGTCAGAATAAGTGTAGACTGTTTATAGAAATGCATTCCATTATTCAGTACAATACAAGATGAATTGATAATTTGTAATTGTCGTTCAGTTCTCTCTGTAATTGAGTTGAGTCAGTATGAGACCAGTTGTCTTTTTGCGAGTGAATGCAGTCATATAATAGCAAATTTATTTGTACCTTTTTTCTTAATTTTTTTTTTTCTGAGGATGGATGTTTTCGGTTTTGCCTAGTATTTTCAGTTCTTAAGAGCAACATTGCACACTAGCAGGAGTGCTCTGTTTTTTTAATGAATTGGAACTGTATTACTGAAAATGTTGTATTTTATATTTCATAATGCGAGATGATGAACGGATCCTACATGCTGTGTGATGTATGATTTACATGATACATTTAGATGTCTAGTTTCTTCTGCCATTTAATGCTATACCTCATATCCTGTCGCTTTCATATCCAAGTTTAGATTTTAAATAGCACACTGAGTGTTGAGAAATTCTTTTCTTTAAATCTTACTGCCTTTCGACAAGCTTTATATTCTGCTAGATTGTTTGTCTGAGTCTCGACGTAATAATCTTTAAGTGCCCTTTTCCAAATGCTGGGAAATTCAATTGCAATGCTAGTTCTTTATCGTTGTGCTCAAAAGCTGTTGTAGTCACACTCTGCTGCAGAAATGTTACCCATATGGTCATATATTTTGTAGCTAAAAATACTTCTTTTCCATTTTTGGTTCTAGGTTTGGTCTAGAATTTATGACACATGTAACATATTGCATATTGCATATTGCATGTCTGCAATATTGCCAAGTATATGCATCAATTTGTTGAAGAGTTAACCAATTGTTTAACCTACTTCTTGGGCTTTTTTGGTTGCTATAGAAGGTTGCTTTTAGCATGTTGTTAAATCTTGTATGTAGAATTCAAAAATTTAAATCATATCATTCATGTTCTTCACTTATTTTTATAAGTAAGGCTTTGTTACTTGAGAGGAAATATCTAGATTATCAAATTGCACGCTGTACCAGATAATCATGGCCCAGAACATTGTATCTTTTCCTTTTCTTATATATGTGCGTGGGGATGGTTGTGTTCTATTCCCATAAGGCTTCTTTGTTCAACAGATCATTTCTTTCAATGATAAAATGGCTCAGAATTGATATCATTTTTGACTATTTGAATGTTTCTTCAATGTTTAAGAACTGTCCATGCGAAAAGGGGGAAAAAAAAGTACTGCTAAGATTCTACAATCGGATGACCAAACTGCTGTTGTCATTTTTCAAACTCCTTCCTGCATTCTTTTTTAATCATAGCCAAAGTTGGGAGATGGAAATCTGGAGATTTGCAGTTCATTTTTCTTTCTTTTCTACAAATGAAATGTGCAGAAACTAGACTATAAAATCTAAGGGGCAAGGGCGCAGCTACAGTAAACCAATTATATCATACAACTAAACTGTTTTGTTACAATTCTCAAATTTTTATTGTATTTTTTATTGTTTTGTCACATTTTTCAACTTATGAATTAACAGAACTGAACCCCATGTTAGTGTATTGGTTAGAACCTCACAGCAGATGAAAACTATCACCACCTTCATCATATTCAACCAAGTTGCTAAATTCCAGTGGGTTGGTGCTACATTAAAATGCAACCTTCTATATGTTAGAACAAATTTTCATTGATAACTAGAAAGAACTGCTCGTCCATGGGCGAGACCAGTGTTTGTTTATTTTTTTTCCGACAAAGGAAGAGAAATGCCATGAACTCAATAGCTGATAGAACTGCACAGTCAGGTATGGCTGGGTAGATTAGCTTGGTAATCAGCTATTACCTTGTCAATGATGCAATACTAGTGTAACTTCAGACCTTAATTCTTCACTAATTATTTTCTTTTCTTTCTCTTCAGGCCATCCGAAAGAAAAACCATTTCAACATTTCTCCCAGACAAGCTTGCAGCGAGTTCAAATTCTTTAGGTACTGCTTGATATCTGATTGATTCCAATATCCAGATCAGAATAAAAGCAATTCACATCTGTAAAAGGGAATGACTGAAGGTTAAGCTTCTGCACTAGAAAGGATTTAAAAACTTTCTTCGACGTATTTTTTAGAGTTGACTGAGAATCTAGATTCAAAATTTCCCAAACTTCCTCCTGCATATTCCTCCCAATAAAAATGTATAGACTATGCTATAATGGATTAGACTCCTTCCTAGCAAGGTTGGGCACAAGAAAAGAAGCAAGCATTCTGAATCAAGCGGGTAAATTTAGCTAATATAATAATGGATCAAATTACTTTTTATAGAAATCACACATGATAATTAAATGCTCAAATTACCATGAACTAACTTGGCTTTGGTACAACCAAATACCGTTAAATATTGATTTCTCACAGGAGCTTTGATCGCTTATAAGGTGTGAGGAGATTAGATACACTCCCCACCTTAGGTTTGGGGTGGAAAAGTGTCTTCCATATGAATTAGGCAGTTCGCCAATTGAAGTTTGTCAGCAACCATGGTATCCAGTCATGTATTTCCCAATCCCTCGGCGAGTATGTCGCAAACACTATCTTGCAACGTAGAAGTTTCATAGCCAAAATTTCCACCATCTGTTTCTTCTCTAGCAGAAGACCCTACCAACAATCCATGAGTTGAAGCATCCGGTAACCAACCTTTTTCCAACATCAACTCCAATAAATAAGAGGCCTCACGTTTGAGACCTTCTTTCCAGAGGCCGTTGATCTGTACGTTGTACATTGAGGAATGCAAAAATTCGCTGTTAGATACAAGTTTATTGATCCCGGATAATACCCTGTACGTTGTTTCTCAGTCCGGCACCAAACCTGCTTTTACCATTTTCTCCTAGACACTCTTTGCCAGAAAAAAATTTCCAGCATTGCAGCAACATTCAAGCATAGCATTGTGTGGAGTAGTTACATAACCACGTTGGTCTTCCAAGAAATTTACAGACTCGTCAAATTTTCCTACTTCACAAAACCCAATTACTATACCCACGATCACATCAACAGCAGGAGTTAAACCAATTTCCAACATATCTTCAAGAATATCATTAGCATCGTCTAATCTAAGGTTCTCACATAAGCACATAATCACCTCCTTATAAGTTAATTCATCAGGCATAAGATTCGAAGCTCTCATCATTTCAAACAATTGGATTGCCTCCTCTAGTTTATTTTGTCTACTAAACACTGGTATCATACATGTATAGAAACCAAACTTCAGTTGAACCCCAAGATCAAACGCCTCACTTAAAACAACAACTGTATTATTCACTCAATTATTAGCAACAAGACCTTTATTTACTATTTCACAAGTTCTACTATTAGGACTATGGCTTTTCTTATGCATTCTCCAAAAATGATAGAAAGTAGAATCAATTCTATCAATTTTGAGCAAAACCTAATATGTACTAATTAATTATTTGCTTATACTAAATGATTTAAATTTATATCTCCTTTCTAGTTGGGAAGTTTCTATCTGATTGATTACTTCTTACTTACTTTTTTATAATACTTACTTTCTTTAAAAGTTTTTTTATTTATTTAAAAGAATAGAGAAAAAAAGAGAATTATTTAAAAATTTTTATTCTCTAAATAAAAAAGAATAAGAAATTTTCTTTTTCCTTATAAAATAATTAAAATTTTAAATTTATCCATCATTTATTTATTTTTAGTATAATTTCTTTTATTTTGATTAATTTAATATAATTATTTTTTAAAAATTATTAACATAATATTATTTTATTTTATTTATAAATTAATTTATTATTAATAATAATTATTTTTGTTATAAAAATTTAAAATCATCTTATAAACTATAATTATTTTATTTTTTTCAATCACTATAATTATAAATATTTTTTATATGTTTCATAGGCATATTAATTTATATTTTATAACATATTAATTTGTAATTTTATTTTATAACCCTATACTCATCATAATTTATATAATTATTGATAACTTTAATTTTAATTTTAAAATTCGTTTAAAGACAAATTGACTATCAACTAAAATAAAGTGTATATAATATTTACAAGTGTGATATTTTTAAAAATCAAATAACATTACAAAATTTTTGGATTCCTTCTAGAAGATCTACATACATGCTAATGGTGAGCATTGAATATCTAATAGTCTCCGATAAGATACAAGTTACAAAATATGAGTTCAGGGTGTGAACTAATGACATCTTTGTAATTGTCTAATTTAAAAATATTTTCAAGAAAAAAAAATCAAGAGTACAAACTCAATGCATAAATGAACGATAATGCATTAAAATCATAATACATGAATAAGAATATCACATTTAAAAACATAATAATTCATAAAATCTTAAATCATTCACTTATATTTAAATAGGCCAAAAATAAATAAATTTATATTTAAAATTTGTAGATGAGCCAATAAAAAAATTTAGACTTGTCGAAAAACTATCTCGGAGGACATTCCTTAATGCACCTCTAGTTGATATTTTAAAATTCACTAATGAGCTATCACTCGTCGTTATATAAAATTAAAAATTATTAAATTCACTCACTAGTTTTAGCCTAGATATGAGGTGTAGTGTCAAATACTAACTTATTCAATAATAACCTTCCTTACTTCATATAGATGGTAAACAAGAAAATGGGTAACTTCTCCTTTACCCTTTTCTTTAACAAGAGCAAAAAATGTATATATAACATAAGCATATAGTTTATCTATGCATAGATGCATTTATATCAAGCACTTACACCACAATCTCAAATCATAAAATATTGTAAATAATGTTTCATCATATTAATCAAATATTAGTATAAGATTGATTTATCATAAATCATCCATCTATAGGAATAATTTCCTAAGTATCCAAATGCATTTTCAAAATTTGCTCTTACTCTAAATATTTTTAATTTTATACTTAAAAAATATTTATAAATTTTAAATTCGTAAAACAGTTAAACATTTAAATCATTTTATTGAAAAATTTTAAAAACACATTTATTTACTCACAATTCGTAAAAAGGTCATTACTCCTAAAATTTTTATCTCTATATTAAGTAGGGTTTTCCTTTGCTGTCTTAAAGTCTAAAATAAAAATTTATTCAATAAGAGGTATTAATATATTAATTTTTATAACATGCAATCTTAATGCAATACATGTGATGCATATGTTCTTGGTTGACATTTATCAAAGTAATTAGTTATAATTTCATTCAATACACCCAAAACATATCATTTTCATATTACACAATCTTAAACACAATTATGCCAATCCATAAGGCATACCAAACTATCAAATCAACAATATAAATTCATCCTTAAACCTTTCATACATAAATATATAACAACTTTTTATTTCATATTTACCATAAATATTCTTACCAACTATTATAGAAAAATGACTAACTATGCAAAAATTTACCATGTTCGCTATCATATTAAGTTTGCAACATAAACTCTCCACATCCAAAATATAGACCAAAACATCACTTAAAATGAATATAAAAAACAAGAGATGTTATAGGACATATTATACTAATATAATAAACCGATTTCCTCTCCAAACAATTACTAAGCATATTGTTTTAAATCTAAGAAAAATACCATGTGTAAATACACTAATTACACATGTAAACTAAATTTTTCCAGTACCAACATCAATCTCTAGCATTTCTTAAAAATTCTACCAATTTTGGTATGTCAACATCACCTTCACAAACATAATCATCAAAAGTAAATCTTGATCATTCTAAAACATGAATTAATAACATATATATCTATATACACATAACATAAATCAAGCACCCATATATGATCATCTAAACCTCAATTTTATCATATATGAAATTTAAACACAATCACACACATACACATAAATTTCGGCCACCGTAGAATTTTCTTGAAATCAAGATTCAAACAATACTTCCTAATTGCTTCCAACTTAATTCTAAAATAGAATAAGGTTCAAGTAAACTCACCACAACTTCCTAAGTAACAGCCTTACTCCTTGAAATTTCCTTGAATGATTTTCCTTTCATTGCGGACTAGATTGAAATCTAGATATTCCTTTAGTGTTTTTGTTTGTTTATTTAGTTTTCTTATTTAGCAAAATTTTTCATAACTTTTTTAAAGTATATGGGTGGTTCTTCAATGGTGGAAGATGATGGAGATGGTTAAGATGAAAGAAAGTTGGAGAAGATTGTATAAGTTTTTAATTTGGCCAAGTGAAAAAAAATGAGTAAAAAATATATTAAATCCATCTTTTTCACAACCAATTATAATATTTGGATATACATGTCAATATGTGACTTGGTTGCTAACATAATAGATAGTGAAATCACTAATTTACTCTTGATTTAATGTAGAAAAAATAAAAAATGACTTTGTTATGCTGATACATTTTCAATTCTATACTTCATAGTTACTGCTTTCTCTAAATTACAAAAATATTCTTATAAAATCATCTTATGATATTTTCTAATATTTTAATGCTTAATACCCTATGAAACATAACTAAAATTATAAAATTAATGATACCATATAAGAAAATACATCGCATCCTATACCTCGATTTAATACCGACCAAGTATGCATGTATTTAGTTAAATTCTCTTACATGCATAATATACTATAAACGTGTTATGAATGAAAATGTAATGCACTTAAATAGCTTCGAGATTTTTTTTTTTTTTTGTAAGAGCTCTACAAAAAGTAAGTATTTTTATCTAAATGAAAATAATTAGTAAATACAACATTTATT
>CP135554.1:10000505-10032867 GCA_032402905.1 Khaya senegalensis | reverse complement strand
TATAATCTAAATGGCATGATCATTACATATATTATTTATTTAAGAAATATCATTTAGATCCCTATAGTTTTATGATATTGAAAACAAGAAAATAGCTTGTCTGCTTTTATCATATAGATCCTGTTTCCGTCTGAAATGAGACTTGGCAATTACAGGACTATAACAGTTGTAATTCATATTATAAGCGTAATTTGATCATTTCATTATACATCATGCACTTATTTGATAGAAATAAAGAAATAAATAAATATTATACTAATTTTGATGCCATACAATTCCGCATGTCATTATTTAATTTATGGCCAATCTCAATTTCACCGAACCACTTACGTGGCAAAATACCATTCGTTTGGTGAAAATTTTTGAATTGCCGCGCTCAGAGCCAAACGTCGAAGCTGAAATACCGAAACCTTAGGTTCGGAATCTGGCATTTCATAAGCCCGAGGTTGGGATTTAGGTTCGGTTTCCCCACTTTACTTCACGGAAAACATTAAATCCGAACCTCACTTTCTCTCTCCTCTGTCTGTCTGTCTCTTAAACGCAACAACTCACTTCATATAAGACAAAAATCTTGTCCTAAATACCATAAAAAACCCCTAAAATTTCCGCTTCGCTTTCCATTTTCTTCCAACTTCCTTCCATTTCTTGCCCTCTGATTTGTATCTGACCCCTCAAATCACCACCGTCGGGTCACCGTTTCTGTATCACATCCAAGGTGTCGAAGTTACAGTCGTTTTCTGCACACATGCAAGCTGGTAATTCCGTTGTTTTGCATGTTATGCTTTTGTTGCAGAAAACATGTTTTTGAAGCAGGATTTGATATTCTTTTCTCGGGAAAATTCAGGGGCTTGAATCAGCTCACCTCAAATCAGTTTAGAGTTTGAAATTTTTTGTCTTCTGTTCATGTTCTCTATTTTTTTTTTAAATAAAAATCTTAGTTTCTCTCTCTAAATTTTTATTCAATATTTATTAATTAGCTGAAATTGACAGACCCTTTACGTGTTTCCTTGGTTCTCTCTCTTCATAATCGCTTTGTTAGGTCCTGTGATAATCTATTTTCTGCCATAAAAAATCATTTATTTATTTTTAAATATGTGAAGTATATATTTATTTTTCTTGAACGAGATTTTTCCCTAGGAAATAATACAAGGTTTAATGTTAAATTGACTTAAATTTTGAACTTTCCAGTTGAAATTCCGTGTATCCTTTTGCAGTATAATTAAAGTTATCTTTTTTTTTTTATGCCTTTTTTTTTTTATATATATATAGTTGGGAGACTCTTTAAATTAAATGCACAGCTGTCCTTTTCACATGCAGATATGGAGATGATAATGGGTTTTTGACAAAAATAGCTTCCACTCCAAGCGCCATGAATTGCTGATCACTCAAATTTCAGCTCAATATCAGGGCTTGAATCAGTGTGTAAACTTGGTCTGTAGATCTTTAATCAACCACAGTTGGATCGAGTTTTGGATCATCCATGTCATCATCATCATCATCATCATCTTCATCTTCTTCCTCTGTTCGAGATATTGATCCTCTTTTGAAGGATTTGAATGAAAAGAAGCAAAGTTTTCGAAAAAATGTTGTGTCATTAGCTGCAGAGTTGAAGGAAGTTAGGAGCCGTTTGGCTTCACAAGAGCAGTGCTTTGTTAAAGAAACCCTAACAAGACAGGTACTTTTGGTTCTTGATTCCTTATTTAAGTTCTGCTCTTTTTTTTGGGGGGACGGCGCGGGCCGGGGCGGGTGGGAGTGGTGGGTGTGGTTGTGGTGGGGGCTGGGTGTGAAGGTTTTAAATCGTGGGTTCAATGATTTATCTCTTTTCGGAAGTCTTTTCTGTATGTGGGGCCAAATGGGTTTGTACATTTTTTTTTTTATTTTGGCTTTTTCTTTTTTAGGAAGCAGAAATCAAAGCAAAAACCATGGAGGATGAGATTTGTAAATTGCAGAAGACATTAGAGGAGAGAAACGGACAACTTCAGGCTTCTGCTTCTACAGCTGAGAAGGTATAATCTTGTAATTATGTGCTGTTACTTTCAGTTTACGATTCTGATTAAATTGACTCGAAAGGCACTTGAAATTTGGTTTAATTGAGATGCTTTTTTAAGTTGATCTTAAATTATGATAGTGTCTTTCAGCGTCTTGATGTTTGAAGTGATCGCATAATCCACTAATCTAGTTCTCATCTTTTGAAGAGTCCTTTTGATTTTTGTGTTTGTTGTTTTTGGATGGGGAGCCAAGTGGAGACAAGGTGACCGAGTGTTTGTGATATTATATTATTGTCTTACCTTTATTTGTGGTTTGATTGTTGAATGATTCCAGAAATGCTTGTTGTTTGCAAATTTACTTGAAAAGTTGGGGAAATTAATTAAATTCATTAATCTAGCCAACTTTAGGCTTAAAATAGTTTTATATATTCTTTTAGATTCAATTTATATGTGCAAAAATTCCCTGGTCTTGTTGTGGGTATATTTATCTTTATTCTTTTTCTCTGGTGTTTCTTTTGCTTCTTCGATTCCATTTCTGTCAATAAGGTATATAACTAATGGTGCATGACAAAGACGCTACTAACAAGTTCCGTCTTAGAATGTCAATTGTATGAAATATTGTAATTGTAAATTATCATAACATCCAGAACATGGCATAATTACACATACAGAATGAACCTTAGGCTCTGGTGCATCTTCCAGGTATCCCTTTCTAGAACATATTATATAATTGATGTTTTCAGTGGAACTTATAGATCCATATTGCTATAGCTATCAGTGGCTGTTTGGATGTATTTTCAAAATTCACAACGTGTTTTCCATTTTCAGAAACAAAAACAAAAGGGTTAAAAATATGTTTGATTACATGTTTTGCAAACCTAGTTTTTGAAAATAGAAAACAATGTTGAATGTAGACTATTAACTATTGTTTTCAACAATTTTATGAGAACATGTTTGAAGCAAACTACTTTTTTTCTTTAAAACAATTACTTATTTTCAAAAACATTTTTTGAACAAACACTACCAGCCATTTTTTGTTCTTAAACACATAATTTTTAAAAACATCATCTTCATTTTAAAATATGTTTTCAAAATGGTTTTGAAAACATCGTCATGCACCAAGATTTCCCAATTTCTCATTACTCATGATTAACTAAATGGTTTGTGTCTAATAGAATAGGAAAACAATTAACCTATAATGCCAGTGGAGGATGATTGTATTGTGATATGAAGAAATCTATGAGGCTATATTTCTTCATATCTCTAGTGGACTTGTATTTGGTTTGCAGTATGATCGAGCATCTCTAGATTGTGAGTTTTTATTATGTTAGTTTAAGCTGCAATATTATACTGCAACTTGTGTGAGTTGTCTGATCTTGATTTTATGGGAAACAGTACCTCTATCAGCTGGATGATCTTAGATTACAGCTCACTGCAACTCAAGCAACGGCAGATGCAAGTGCTGCATCAGCTCAATCTGCACAGCTTCAGTGTTTAGCATTGGTAAAAGAATTAGACGAGAAGAATAATTCATTAAAAGAGCATGAGGATCGTGTGACTAGACTAGGACAGCAACTAGATTATCTGCAAAAGGATATTCAAGCAAGGGAATCTTCACAAAAGCAACTGAAAGATGAAGTTTTGAGAATTGAGCAACATATTATGCAAGCTGTTGCCAAGGCTGGAGTAAACAAGGATTGTGAACTGATGAAACTGTTGGATGAGGTTTCTCCAAAGAATTTTGAGAGAATAAATAAACTTCTGACCGTTAAGGATGAAGAAATAGCAAAACTCAAAGATGAAATAAAGATTATTTCTGCCAACTGGAAGTTAAAAACCAAAGAATTGGAATCACAGGTACTTATCATCAGTTGATTATGCCCTTTTCAATAATGCTATCAATGTGATACTCATTTACTTATGATTTTTTGACCTGTTTTCTGAAACAGTTAGAGAAGCAGCGGCGAGCTGATCAGGAACTGAAAAAGAGGGTTTTGAAGTTGGAATTCTGCCTCCAGGAAGCTCGTGCTCAGACACGAAAGCTTCAAAGGGTAATGTTATTGTCTTAATCTTTCACTCTTTTGTGTACAACTATTCTAACTATAGGCGTGCTAGTTGTTCGAAGGATTGATTGCCTAACATATTAACATGGTGTGCAAGTGGTCCATTTCATTCTACTGAACCATGCATGCATGCATCAACCAAATGGTCCACACAATTATACCTTTCTTTCCCTCTCCTAATATTTGAGACATGTGCACATAACCCGCCTTTGTTATTTCCCACAAAATTATACCACTTTCATCACTGATGCAAGAGTGTTCAAATTCATGTAGTTGAACAACTCTGGGTGGTGATTATTTGCTGTATCCCTTTGTTATTTTTCCCGGGTGGTGAGCTTTTCTATCCATTAGAGACTGCTATTATAATTTCTTTGTTATAGCAGTTGTCAATCATTCAACCTTTTCTTCTTACCAGTCACCAAATTTGACATCAATTGCATCTTTCTCTAATTATGTCACTTATGGTAACAGATGGGAGAGCGAAGGGACAAAGCACTCAAAGAACTCAGAGCTCAGTTAGCCGCAAAACAAGCTGATGGGCATGTTGGTAGTGAAAAGCAGAATTTTTGGGAAAGCTCAGGTTTCAAGATTCTAGTTTCCATGTCAATGTTGGTCTTGGTAGTGTTCTCAAAGAGATGAAGTAAGCTTTGTATTATGTAGTTTATCCTTGTTTACAAGAGAATGTAGTAACTTAAAAAATGTTTGTATGTGAAGAGTTTAGGGCAAATTTATAGATCATTTTGCTTGTAGAAAAATTGCTTGTTTATTTGTATTTGTAGAGGATCTATTTCCTTGCTTAGTGCAAATGGAGAATATATTTTTGTTGTTCTCAAAATTAGAACTGCATTGCAACATGTAGTTTATGTGATATCTTTATTTATGGTATTAAGGCTACCATCATTTAGGAAAAAAGGTCAAATGTGTATTATTTTCACTACCCAACATTATTTCTACAAGGAGGATTCCCTCAATTAGCAAATATCTCATGATTTTTCATCATAATATTTTTTTGTTTTTTGCCATTTCCAAAAGGCATAATTGAATCCATAGTGCATTGTACAAGTAGGCCCTTTTATTTATTTAACAAAAAATTCAACTAATTAGTACATTTGATACAATTGGCATCCAGCAATCAATAATTGTGACAGACAAGACAAAGAATCCTGTTATAAAACAAGGACTATTTTCCCTCAATTTTCTAAGGTAATCATCATGAAAATCGGCTAACGTTTTGACTAATTTCGCATATCCAATTATGTTTTACAAGACTAGCATCGTTTTCTTTCTGGGTAAACAAGAATAGAAATGAGTAAAATGAGTATTAGCATCTTTACCGGCGGGTTTTCGGGTGTTTGTCTTTTGAATTTTGGGTGTGATTCGATGGAATGTAATGTGGGGTGGGTAATAACATCTTCTCTGTCCCTGAGTTTTTACATTCTCTTAAATGAGAATATAGTTTATCCTTTTGCATCAAATAAGTCCCTAATTCCTACAAATTATTTTCTACAAATACTTAAAGGACAGTGTACACATGCTATGTCTTTCTCTTTTTTGGTTTGAAATGCTTTTCTTCCAAGATTCCAAATCCCTCCAAATTCAACCAATCAAATCTCTTCCTTTTTACCACTACTAAAGTCCATAATGTGATTATTTACTACATGGACATCATATGGGTGCATATGCAATTTTATTTTATTTTCTCAAAATTGGCTTACCACTTTAGGAACATTACTCCTAGTAAAATGAGATTATAAATATGTTCTAATTAGCTTAATAAGTTTATATATATATATATATATATATTAAAACAAATAAATAGATAACAAAGAAATTCTAAAAGTAAACAAAAACAATTGACTAAGTTTATAATTTTAAAAAAGACATTCCATGTGAATTAATTTTCTCTTTTAATATGAATTTACTTTTGTTTTTTTTTTTTAAAAAAAATATTGACACGCATATACCATAATTTATGTATGATCAAAATTTATTTCTTTGTTCGTTTAAAAATATAATAAATAAAATTATTTAAAACCCAAAAGTAAAAATGAGGGGAGTTTGTTTTCTAATATTAGGGCATTAAAACCCTAAGGGGTTTTATTATAGTTTTCATTGATGAATTGTAAACACAATCACATCAATGAATATTACTTGCCGCTCCAAATGCAACATAAAAATAAAATAAAATTGCATACTAAACTGCACACGCTCATGTCTGAAATTGTATTTCTTTTTAAAAGGCATCCCAATTTTTGAACATAAAAGCATTATATAATTTAGAGTAGAAACTACAAGTAATTACCTTAAGCTGTAAACGTCTCTGCAATCTCTAACAGTCTCAAGCAGCAGGGTATAAAAATGCTTCTCTGTACACTGCTTCTGCATTGGTGAAGTGCTCAATTGTGTCCTTTTAGCACGATTATTCCAGTGATTAATGAAGTTACAAAAGTGATCAAACTAATTCTGAGTGCTGAACCATCTGAAGTTGATGTGGAGGTGTTTACAAAAGGAGGACTATCAGCGCCAAAAACAGATGGAGTGCTTGAATTTAACACTGTTGGTGGTGTAACAGAACTGAAATTAACAAACAGGAAAAAGATTACTTATTTCTCCTGAATAAGCAATTTTTCAAACAGCTTTTAAAATGAGCAACTTTATTTATACCCTGATATCCCTTGCCCTGGTGGGGGGGATGCAGTTGTTGCTGGTGTTGTTGGTGGCGGAGTTGTTGGTGTTGGTGTAGCTGGTGGTGGAGTTGTTGTTGTTGGTGTAGCTGGTGGTGGAGTTGAATTTGGCTGTGCCGGTGGTGCTGTACCAGTTGTTGATGATGTAGATGTTGCATAAACACATGAACCAGTACCTGTAAAAGAAATTCACATCGCGAAATCAAATTACAAGGAAATCAATTTGGTAACATTTAGCTTATTTTTGGAAAGATAAGAAAATTTTCTTACTTGGATTGGCGTTAACGGTCATGGCTGTTCCTCCAAAGTCACAACTGGATGGTGAAGGATTTTTCTGATAGTAGCTGTTGAATGCATAGGAAGCATGATTTTGAAGAGAATTTGGATTGTAACAACTCCCACCTTGCTGAATTGCTGAACAGTCTGCCCCCCCAATTCCACAAGCATAATCCAAAGCTGCCTGGAGAGTAGTTTCTGACACTCCAGTCTTGACCACACACCAGGTTTGCCCTGGAGTTGCTGGAGCATTTGTCGTTGCAGGCGGTGGAGTTACTGGATTTGTGCCTGGAACATTCCCTGCTGCTGGAGGTGGAAATGTAGTGACAGGATTAGTTACAGGCTGAGCTCCAGGAACTGTGATTGGTGCTGCAGGATTTGCAGGTGATGCTGGAGGAATGTTGGCAGTAGTTGTGGAAGGAATTGGTAAAGGAGAAGAAGTTTGAGGATTTGGAGTTACAGTGACAGGATTTGTAGACGGGACTGTGACTATTGTTTGGGTAGGACTGTTATCTGGAGGAAAAGTTGTTGTCGGTGGATTCACTGGATTGAAATTTTCATGTATGGCTGTTTTCAGTCTGTTTACAAGTTCTCTTCGCGACGACGAAGCGAAGAGTTTTTCGCCCAGGGAAGATACTGCTGCATAAAATTCATCTACCCTTTCACCGATCTGAATGTTTTCAGGAAAGATTTTTTCACTCAGGGAAGATACTTCTGCGTAAAATTCATCTACTCTGTCACCGATTTCAAAGTTATCAAAAAATTTCCAAATGCCTTCAGTGAATTCTGCTAAATCTCTAGCATTAGGAACAAGAGGATTTTTCATAACCAAAGCAATGAGAAAATCGTTGTCGGGAAAAACAGAAGTTGCTTTGATAACTTTCCTCATCAGTGATTGCAGCAGAAGATCTTCCATGCTGAATTTTTCATCAATTCCAGCTTCAATGATGACAATTGATCCAGTTTTCCTGATAAAACCAAAAATATTTCTGATTTCTCCTTCGTAGGTTGTTGTGTTCAGATTTTCTAGAAGTGGCAATGGAAATGCAACTGAGACTCTAATTTTCATGCCAAGATGAATTCTATCCAGGACTGAATGGAATGATTTCAATGCAGAAAAAATCAAAGGAAAAACATTTTTCCCCTCAAATTCTTCACTGCTGCAGCTCAATATAATGTTTTTGATTTTCACATGAGGGTGAGAATTAGTTAGCACAGTTGTTTCCAGCCATGAAATTGCAGATAACTCAGACTGCATCAAATCAACAATCAGACTTAAATTCAAGTACAGATCAACTGAAACAGCAGAATTTGACGGAGAAGTGAAGTTCAAAACTCTTTGATCTGCAACAGAAACACAAATCTGAGTTGAGGAAATATTCTTGTTTCCCTTGAGGAATGAAATTGTCGGCGACGATAATGCTGCAGACGTGCCGTTTCCTCTTGCATTGTAAGAGAAACCAACTAGACTTCCTGAAAGAAAAATTGCCAAGAAAATTGGAATCTAGCAAAAGAAAATTGCAGAAATGATCAAATATGCAGCACTAGTTAGATTCTGCTTACCAGACGAGGAGATTGTGAGAATGGATAAGAGGAGGAAGAAGAGAAAATTGGAAGATGGGTTGATGGCCATTGTTGAATCGTTCGGAGTTTAAGGGGAAGAACAGAAATTGGATATATAAATGAGATTCACGGAATGGAAGTGTCTTTAAAAGAAATTTCGCTGATAAAATTGGGAATATAAAGGCTTTAGAGGTGAGAGAGGAGAAAGCAATGAAGATAGAAAGGAGAGTAAAGTGTAACGAAGAGAAGTAATAACAACGGAATTCTTTTTTCATAAAGATGTAACTTATTTTTTTTTTATATCAAATAGATCCCAATTCTTCCTAAAATGATTATATTAGCCTGTTAAGTTTGATATAATTAAAATTGTTAAACTCTAAAATTTAAGTTTTTAAACTCGTGCTAAAAATAAATAACTCTTTAAGATCAGATGAATCTAAGAGATTTTGATGAAAATTAAAAATAGTTCATGAGATTTAAACACGGAACTTTAAATTAACGATATTTATTAATATTGAAAAATAAGTGTTAAAGAATTTTAATGGGAATTAAGGACTTATTTGATATATGTAGATAAAGTATGTTGTTATTTCAAATAGCGTGAAAATTGAGGGAGGGGACCCCAGAGGAAAAGAAAAGTGAAAGAGGCATGTTTGCATTTGCTTTGTGATGTGGATGGGTTGGGTTATATAGAGTGGAAAGAATTAAGTCCATGCTATGATTCTTCTTTGCGCTAAACTTTATCTTTTTAGACATAATATAAAGTAGGGCATGTGAATGACCTTGAAATCTGCATTGCCTTTTTCTCTCAAAAGAATAAAAATAATAATACACCAATTTGAACCAAATTCTTACATGATCTTGGGACTCTAAATCTCGTGTATCATTTTAAAATTTTATTTATTTATTTAATTAAATTTTTTATTTTTAAAATTATATAAAAAAATTAAAATATTCTATTTTCAATGAAATTTGAATTCAAAACTTTTTTCTATCATTTTAAAAAATTTTAAAAAATCCAATCAACAAGCAATTGTTTTGTTGTTTTTAAATTTAAATAATTAAAATATTTGATAAATAATTAAAACTTTATTTTTGTATCAATTTAAGACTTGTTAATAAGTTAAGGTTTAGTGTTATATCATTAATTTATGTATTTATATTTAATAATTAATAATTTTATTTTATAACAATTGTATTTTAACAGTCGTAATACAATAATATAAAAAAAAATATCTAAATTAAATAATACTCAACTAGAAAATTATACAAGAAATATAAATACATATATATACACAAAATATATCAATACCAAGATGGTATAAAAGGTGGCAATAAGAAAGAAATTGGAATCAAATGGGAGGTACAAGAACAATATGAAATATCTATATAAAAATATAAAAAATAAAAAGAAGATGAAATCAAGAAAGTGACTATGCTGCTGCTGTGACTTTTAACTTGGGTTTTTCAAACCACAACGAATTATACAGAGACATCACTTTGTAGGATGATCTTCCCATATCATCATCAATAATTGTTTGTTTCTCTTCTTTCAATCTTTTCTTTTCTGTTTTTTTTTTTTCTTTTAAATTCTCGAGTAAGATTCCCCCCTTACCTTCGCAAAAAGAATTAAAGGAGAAATTTTAAATGTGACAAGCATATCACATTTTTTTTAAAAAAAAAATTTTGATAAAATATTTAGGATCAGATTATTTAATTTTAAAAACAAATTCAAAGACTCTGAACATCAATCACATAATTGAAAAGAGTTGTATGAATTATAATGTGAATACTCTTCTCCCTCTTTCTCTTCTGCTATTTCTCTTTTTCTTTTCTCCATGTCTTTTGCACTCTTTTTATTAAAGAATTTTTTTTTCTTTATCCACTTTGTTGAGTTTATATTCTGAAAATGAGAGTTTTTAATTATTTGAAATAGTTATTTAATTTAAATATATAATTATTTTTTATAATTTTATTCTCGTATAAGTTGAGCAATAATTGAACAATTTATCAGTCATGTTTGACCTAAGTCTAACACTATTAAAGATCATATTAGGATATTATAATTATACTACATTACTTAATTTTGTTGTTATAATTTTTAAAACTTTTAAATAAACATACAAATTTATATTATAACCAAAAAAAAAAAAATTTGAGGAACTATATAGCATAATTGAATATGTTGAAATATCATAAGAAATAATAGCTTTTATAATGACACGAGAAAAATGTTTAAAATATATACTGTAATTATAAAAGGGTCATATTTGTAGATATTTTATTTAAAATTTTTTTTAATTAATAGAAAGTATGATTTGCTTAAATAAAATTTTTAATTAATTACAAAAGAAAAGAAAAGAAGAAGACAAGGCAAAATGTGTTTTTGGGTTAGGGCAATTGGGGCTCCAAGATATCCTTTCAAAATTATGAGCAACTTTACAATTGCCATGAAAAAAATATTTATTTAATATTTTAATATTTATGTAACATTCAATAAAAATGCTATAATTATAAATGTATTTTACTTTATTTAAATTTTTAAAATTCCTGCAGAGAATTCAGAATACTTTAATTATGTTTACAAGATTAATTAAAGGTACATTTTTTTTTTTTTTTGCAAATTAATTTGTTGCTTTCAAATTTTAAGTTAGTAACTAAGATTGTATCCAAAAATTAATTTCTGAAAATTTCAACTAAACTAAATATGGCATCTTAAGATTATCTATATTAATTAAAAAAAAAAACCTCTATCAAAATTTTTGATAATTAAAATAAAATAAGGATTGAAGTGGTGTGTATGAGATGTTTAAAAAGAGAGTAAATATAAAATTAAAAATCAATAGTAAATTACTTGAGATGATTTGACTAATATGAAGAACATTATTTAAATTTTGTGAAGTTATGGACAATAACTTTAATCGTAGCATTAAAAAAATTGATTAATGAGTATAAAGATAAAACTTGCTTATGACAAAATAATAATAATAATAATAAAAGAATAAAACATAAGGCAAAATAATTATGAAAATTATGAAAATATTGGTATAAAACTTGCTTATGATGATAAGCAACCAACTATTTATTAATAAATAAACAGATAAGTATGGAAGAAATATGCTAAGTACCCATTAATTAATAGACAAAAAAATAATTCTCAAAAGGACAAAGAGAGAGAGAGAGAGAGAGAGAGAGAGAGATACATATATGTGTGTGTGTGTGTGTGAAGTTTCTTTGGAGGATATGCATTAAGTATAAGCCAATGTAGCTTAGCTAAAGCAAAAACCATTACAAGAAATTAATTAATTAACTAATTAACAATAAAGAACAAAAGTTAAGGCAAAGACAAAGGAGATAACCTCTTTGTGGTGGGTTTGGGGCTCAAAAATTTCCTTTTGCAAAGTTCAAAATTTGCTAGCGGCAGCTTTAATATATAAAGCCTCTAATCAGACCATGTAATTAATTCAATTTCATAGCCTGCATAAAATAGATGGCGACAATTTTGACACATGACTTTATGTTTCAAAGATTATTAGCACAAATTAGTTTGTATAAAGAAATCTTAATTTACAATTAATACTAATTGATTAACTGTGACAAATGATATGCTACTTGTCACAAACTTTTAGTTTTATATAAACATGACATTGTCATTAATCTTTTTTTTTTTTTTCAACTTTACTATTATAGTTGATTTTTGATATTGCTACTGATGATAAAGCAAACATTATTGTATTTGAGTATACATATATGGAGTTGTTACTTATATTTAAGATTTAAAAAGAAATTAAATAAAAATATTAAATTCTAACAATTATTCATATATGAAATTGATATTAAATAAATTTATTATATATATCAAATTTAACGAAAATAAAAATTTATATAAAAAGTTAAAAAAATAATAAAAATTTGAATTGTTAAAATTAAATTTTATTTCAATTTTTTGTTATTAATTTTAATTTTTTATATAAAATTTTTTAAATTTATATAATAAAATATTGAATATACTTTATATCCAATATACTATAGATGAACCCTGGCCACATACACCAAAATTGTGCTATAATTGGATTGGTGGATCTCAAATTATTGGTGTCAGCACTCAATACATATATATATATATATATATAATTCACAGTCAAAATCAAAATTATAGTTATGTAGAATCACATCACTAAGGAAGCTGAAAATCAGAAACTTTTTTAAGTCTTTTCAGATGATGGCAATGTTGTTTTCTAGATGGGACACAACCCATGTGGTACAAGAGTCTATTATTTGGTGTATTTGCTTTATGTTTTCTTGCAACCTAAATTGATGAATCAAAAGCATCTTCGCCTGACTCACTCGCACTCACAGCCGAAAGCAGCCATCACGTTCACACAACTCTATCACTTGCATTCGAGATAAGGCTTCCAAATTCTTATTATAAGATTTAAGTATGTCCTTTCACTCATCTTTATGTCAACTACAATAATAAAAATAACAAGATGGGCATGGACTCTTGCCTTGTTCAATTTATGATTTTTGCTTTCTAGATTCATGTTGTGTGAAAATTATGCATCATTTGAAATGAGTAGTCTAATTAATTGGATCAATTGTAATAGAATAAAAAGTTCAAGAATTAGAAAACTCTTAAGTCTAACTTAGTACTAATACATATTACAACTCATGAATGTCACCCTCTCGATATCATGGTATTTTAAAAATATATATATATATATATTAAATTATGTAATACTTAATATATTAATTATTAAATAATATTATATAATTATCACATCAATAATAATATAATAAAAAATTAATAATTTCACATGTGACAGTAATTAATTAAAATTATATCACTTATAATTCGTTTTATATTAATAAAATAGAATATTTATATTTTTTCAATACTAAATTTTTTATTATATTTTTAAATTTTTTTTTTTTTATGATTTTTGAAGTTTTAAGGTATCAAAAATTAACTAATTTAATAAAAAACAAAAAATGTAACCAAAAAAAAAAAAAATTGTTAGTGATCATCTTTGTGATAACAGTGAAAGGATTTGGAAGAAAGAAAAGGGTGTAAATGACATCAAATACAATGTATGTCTGTAAACTTTTTGAACATATCATGTGGATCGGATATCTAAGTAGTCTAGTGTGATCTTGCAACTTTTTACCCAATATCAAATTATATCCTTGCTGTGCTGCTGCTGCTCTCAGCGTGTATACATACATTCATTCCTGTAGACAGACAAGGAGATTCATTTGTACAAGGATTCCTAGCTTTTTCGTGAGCAAAACTTTTTACCAAACATAAATAAATTTTGGATGCTGAATCGTGTTCATGACTATGCATTCTGCACATGACATGCTGCATCATTGGTTTTCCAAAAACTTCTCATATTACATCGGCCAAAAGATCTTACCAGTTAGAACTAACAACATAAAAACAATGCTTCTTGGGATTCAACTATCGTGATTTCTAATTTACAATTGTTGTCGAATGAAATCATTAGCTATCAAATACATTAATTATATTATATTGTTTTCAATTTTTTTTATTGTAATTTTTAATTTTTGGTCATAATTTTTAATTTTTTTGTTGTAGTTTTTAATTTATCAGTTAAAATTCGCAAAACTTAAAAAATATAATAAAAATTAATAACTACAACAGAAGGCTTTATACATGTAATGGAATAGTTGGAAAAATTAATGGTACAACTGCATGTATTGTAACACGACCCCAAGTGGATGGATGATAAAATATCAATTACAAAGTAAAGTGAGCATTCATTTAACACTTTCAAATGTTTGTGTTTTCAAAATTAAGTACAAACACAACAGTAACAAACATGCCCATAACCTTCGTAAGAAACCACACACCCACACAACACCCAACCGCCCACCTAAAAAAAAAGGCCAAAAATCACAAAAAATCCTTTGGACATTAAGAACCTTCATAGATTTGGCAAAATATAATTTGACATAAATTTCCATTAGCACTGGTAAAGAGCAGCAATCTTTCACTGAATACATTGTGTATAGATAGCTTGTTCACCAGCTATAGTTAAAACTGTACAGAAAAGACCTACTTTTTCTAACGTGATATTCCATCACCTGCTTTCCTTCTTTTAATTCTTCTTCTTACAAAGGCTGATCTGTTATCAAGTCACTGAAGAAAGGATCAGAAACTGCTTCTTTGGCTGAATTATACTTCTCTAGACGCTTCTTCAACGAGCGTAAATCTCTCTCATTCTTTGAAGAACGATCCTGGTACATCATTTTGAATTTTGATCAGTCCAACATTGGATGATTGTTGTTAATTTCAGTGTACAGTTAAACTAAGGAAATAACATATGGATTGATACTTACAAATGTTTTCTTCATGAGTAATATGTCCACCAAGTAAATTAACCATAAAACATTTGTTCTAGGAAAACTGTACAAAAATGAAATGAATGAATTTAGCATTGAAATGCAAGTAAAAGAAATTAGGTTAACAAAATAGGCAGTTGATAACCATTGTTTTCCAGTAATCCAACAAGCATTAAAATGTTGAAAGAAAGCTAACAACCTAAAAAACTATTCAGAAAAAAGTTGAGCAGTTTAAGGCTTCCAGTGCTGTTCCCCAGAATGAGTTTAGTTATCGAGCTCTTTTCTAGTATGCTATAGGTTATACAATGATAATTCAAATTTGAACAAATCAACAATTGTACCTTCCTTCCCAATGATCATCTGTAACCTTCTTCATCCTTCGATATGTATCAAACTGCACATAATATTAGAGCAATCATTTTGGTTTGTAATAAATAGAAGTACTTAAAGGAATCATAATATTTACTTATAATTCTTACTTGTTTCTCTCCTTTTGGACCTTTGAAGAGCTCAGGGTCTTGAGAAAGGTCAAGAAAGAAAATATCTTCACCTGTTTGCACACAATGTTCATTATCTCTGCTGAACCAGCAAATTAACCCCCACTGTAGCAAATGATGACAGGAAAAGAAAATTCTCACCAGTATTAATTCTAGAAAGAGTGAAATCAATTATTGATATTGTCAATCCAAATGTTCTAACAAACATTTGCTTCCCATCAAGAACAAAATGCAGCGTGACAGAGTCATTTCGACTCAAAAGTATGTTTCCCCTGCAATATTCGAAGTCTCTGAATTTAACAATCAGGCAGAAGAACATATAATACAATTATAGAATGAGTTTGTCAATAGACCAGTGCAAGTCCCGATGTTCAAATTCGTATGCAGCTTCAGCGACAGCTAAGCCAGCTGTAACCTACAGAGCACAACAGATACTCCGTTAAATAACAGATCAATGCTTCACAAATAAATTGAAAATAACAAGAAAATTAATCTGTAGAGTACCTGGACCAATAGACTCTGAGCTTCATCAAAGTTTAAGAGCACGAAGCTTTCAAGATCCTTCCCCCCATGTTGTAAAACAAATACAATGTAACGCTGAATGCAAATCATTAAATATAGTTAAAAATCTAAACAACTCGCATCTTGGCTTTGTCAAATGAGCAGCAATTATAATGAGGAAAATATATAAGCAGCAAATGCAAATCAAATCAACTTGGCATTTGATCCAAATGATTGATTTATGTAAAATGTGCGGCTATGTATGCAAATATTGAAAAAAGAGGGAGCATAAAATCTAAATGAGTGAATGAAAGAAACATAACCTTATTCACACACAAAAGCTAACAAAATGGAGAAATAACCTGATTTTCTGGAAACTCCTCGGGATTATCATTTTCTGAAAAATGTTTATCGTCCCAGTCTTCCCATGCTTGTATTAGTGCAGCATCGTAAGGACCTTGGCATACTTTTATACTGCAAAAACAAGTAACTCTTTAATAAATAACTCGTCAAAATAATGGCATTTTATACCCACAGCTTGGCTTGTTATAACTCATTAATAGCAGGATTTTATTTCTACAAGATCCTAATAGGTTGCAGCTCATATAACTTTGAATACATCAAGTGCAATACATACTCTAATGTTTCGACAAATGTGGTGCAGGCATTAGGAGTATCATCCTCCTTTGATCTCAAATGATTTAGAGTCCAACAAAGTACCACTTCCTCAAGCAACTCTTCCGATCTCTGGAGCACAACAAACCACACAGTTAAAGCAATAAAATCATCCAAGATTAAGAAAGGTTGACTTTAAACAAATAATTTAACTTGCCCAAAGCACTCGTAGGAACAACAGCCAGGGTTAGAATAAGTACCTTTTGAACTTCCCCGTTCACTTCTAAGTCTCCATCAATCGGAACTACTTTGCAAACAGTATTGCCTGCCTTGAATGCTTCTCCATAAGTACCTTCACCAACTTTGACAATGCTTTCTGGGTCACTACAAGAAGTAAGTTGTATTTCTATTTAGCTCAGGAAACAGGAGGCACTATAGAATAAAAAATCTGTTGCAAAAAGGAAGCAGAACAGAAATAGCAGCAAACTAAAACATGAACAGTGCTGATAAATGGACCAGTAAAGCTACTAAATCCTCAAACAGAAATAAGTTGACTAAATAGTGTATAAGATATTTGTGATTTTATTATCTCGCAAAAAAAATACAGATGTTGGAAAAAAAGAAACAAACCTATATTTCGAGAATATATCCAGCAGCTTTGAAGGAGCTGACTGTCCACAAACCGCTAAAAGTGTAGAAAATGGATCCACGTGATCAAGAACCAATGAAGTTGATGTTGGTGCCAGAGAAAGTTTCTGTACTTCAGCTTCTATGTCTTCAACACTCTCATTTTTCACACTCACTGATACTACGTTGCTCTTTTGAGATTTGATATCTCTTTCAAGAATATCTTCATTGCTAACATGTTCATCAAGTCTGCTTTGAATAGAAGTCAAATCTGCAGTTTCTTTGAGAGACAATTTTTCAGGGGTTTTCAAAATTGAAAAATCAACAGCTTCCGCTTGTATAGGTTCCAAGTTCATAGATGGAGTTTCTAATATCTTGGAGAGTGTGCTAGATGGCCCACAACTGTAGTTTAATTTCCTGGAAATCAGCCACTTCTCTAGTCTTGAACACAAATGTGGGATGGTGACATTATCGCTTTGGTTGCCCATGGTCCATGTACCACAGCGCTTTGGTGAGGGGCTTTCTTCAAGCAGCTCAAAGGCATCAACTTCTTGAAAGTATTCCCGTTCTTTCTCGAAGCTAGCAGGTTGTACACCTTTACCCCCCTGTACGCATAAAAACACAAAATAGCACAAGTCATTATATGAAAAGAAATAAACATTAATGTACTTTTTAACTCATGCCAATAACAGGGTATCTCAAAAAGTTAAATCACTTAGAAGACATGGAATGACTATAAGGATAACAAAAGTCAGGAGACTACAACATAATTCAAGGTATTGGGCAGTCAAGATAAAACAAACACACAAACACCATCTAAAACAAATAATTGAGATACCTTTGGAAGACCTGGTTTTCCTTTTCTTCTTGCCTGAGGCCGAATGTCCACACAAGCACCAACTGCAATACTTGTCCTCCCTCTATGTCGAGCACAATCCAAAACAAAAATAAGAAAAAGAAAAGCACACTAAACTTAGCTAACTTCAAACACATCCGTAGCCAAGAAAAGAACAACCAAATGGTAACTCTCAGAGTTCCAAAAAGAAATAATGAATATATCAAATTCACATCGGAGGACCTGACATGCACTATAGTAGTATTTACCTAACATAAGGTAAGGTAATTTCCAAAACTTACAACAGGGGAAAAGCAAAGTCATCCATGTGCAAATATGAAGTCAAATCTTTGAAACTACCTCATACTCGTATATTAAAACATCAATATGGTCAAACAAAATGTTGTGACAATAATTGTAACAAGGATAAACAAGTGAATCCTACCACTAATAAGTCAATAGTTGCAGAAATAAGCCAGAGGAAAGTTAAACGAGTAGAACCATATACGTAAATCTGCCATGTATACAAATTATCTCAGATATAGCTTTATTATTTAGAATGATCAAGTTAGTTAAAGTGATTCATTACCTTCCAAATAGATTAATAACATGTCATCACGTTGTTTAAAGAAAATATAAATACTATGAAAAAACAAATAGCCACCAAGCAGAGTAGCTATATGGAATCTAACAGAAACAATGAATATAACAATCATTTAATTGTCTCTCACTTAAAAGCACGGAAACATTTAAACTGAAAACCTAATTACTCCTATATCATGTTGCAAATTTTTGGTTCTTTGTCATTGAACAGAGTGTCACAGATTTTTTGATTGTCACCATATATTGGCATCCTATTCACCTCCACACAAAATGATTTTAGAACTTCAGCAAAAGCAAATTCGTCAAAGTCCTCTTTCAACCTTTTTTACTTCGTTTTGTATTTGTTTTTGGTCATTCTCAGTTATCACTGTAACATTGAACCACCAAGCATGGTTAATTTAAACAATTCATCAAACACTTACCCTAGCAGCTAGCAGAAGCTGATAGAATTTACCATCTCAAATCCATGGGACAGATTATTTGAACCCAAAGAAGACAAAACCTATTTATTATTGAAAAGTATTATTGAAGCTCTCTCGAGAATTCAAGCCTATTTGTAGAGTTATTCCCAATTCTTCTGGAACAAAGCAAACGAAAACAATTGCTGTCCAAATAAAACAAATAGAATCCCAATAGGAAAGAATTCTTCCAAGAACAAAACTTCATTGCTAATACGCTCTAATCTAGACTTAACATTCCACTAAACAAATTTAAACGCAATAAAACAATTGAAAACAGAAAAACGAAAACAAGACATCAAAGAAAACCAAAAAAGAAAAATAGAGTGACTTACCTGGTGGAAAGTGACCGGTTCCAACTGACCCGGCTCTTGTTAGGGTTAACAGCAGCGAAACTCAACCGATTTGCATCACTCGAACCAACCCGATTGCTAAAAAAAACACATAAAACAAAACCAATGTTTCTAAAAACACAAACGAAAACAACACCCATTATCCAAAAAGTCACTCTTACAACATGAAAATTAATCAAGAAGAATGACTCTCCATCTTAAAAGTGTGACAATCTAACGCTAAATTCTCCAAAAAAAATGAATACAAAGAAAAAAAAAACCCATGATTCTAAAAACACTCAAAATAAATATAAAAAGATTTCCAAGAATTTGAAACAAAACCCTTACAAGGCTGTATCATTTTGGGTCTGCTGAGGTTTTCTTCTCTGATAAATTACTTCAATTTTGTTTTGCTGTTGTTCAGAGGCCATGATTTCTGACCACAAATCGACACCATTTTCACCTGCAATACAGGACAAATAAAAATTAAAAATAAAAGAAAGAAATTATAAAGACCCGCTAAATATCTATTAAAGAAAATGAAATTTAATTTCTATGCCTGCTTTGGAAGCCATAATCTCAGACTAATCCAGGGAGTGAATGAAATTAGTTGACAAGACCGAGAATTAGAGAGAAGTTCAAATGGAGAAGTGAGAGAATTTCAAATGAGAAAGTGAAGGCGGGATTTGAGAGGCAACACGACTTGTCGTTCGTTAGCTCTCGCGTGCATTTACCTTTTGCAGTTGATGTCAATGGCGGCATGTTATTTAGTGACGTGGCGTTTTCCAAGTCTATTTATTTTCTCAAAATTTCAATAATTAATACAGTTGTTGTCAAAATTAATTGCAAAGTTTTAAAGTCTATTAAAATCCATCTTCATTATTTGTAATTTTAATCTTAAATAAAATTATAAAAAATAATAATAAATATATTTAATTAAATTCACAAAATTTACTTTTTTGTTAAATACTATTCACACCCTTACATATTATACTTATAATTTATTACTTTTATTATTTTTTAACTTTTATTTATAATCAACTTTCTTTTCTTTCTAAGTAAACAAATAAATAATAAAAAATTTCTTTTTAAAAAAATTTTACTAGTCTGTAACTTTTGCTTATAATATTTTTTCAACATTTAAATAGTTAAATTCTGTAAAATTTTCATTCTTTTATATTCTTTTGTTTTGTTAATTTGTTAAAAAATAATTTATAAGCTAAAAAATAAATATTATGCATTTATTAAAAGCTAAAAATTTTAGAAAAAAATAATATATTTTAATTGATAATTTATTAACAATAAAAGTATTATTGACATGGGGTTGAATTAATTATGGAATTTGAACAAGAACAAAATAATAATAATAATAGTGAGGTTTATGTCAAAGAGTATTGCTGACATGAGGTTTTAATTAATAATGAAATTTGAACAACAACAACAACAACAACAATAATAATAATAATAATAATAATGGGTTTATGAAAAAGAAAGATGAATAAAATTATTTTTAGAATTAATATGGTGTACTAAGAATTTTTATCAATTTTAATATATTTTAATAAAATAAATAAAGATGAGGGATTTAGAAAGGACTTTAGTGGAGTTCTAATTACATCCCCTAATTTTTTTTCTTTTATGTAAATATGTCTATTTCATGGAAAAAGTAATAAATATCCTTATATTTTGCATTAACAAAAATATTTTCCTCCTTAATTAATGTATTTTCCACCTTACTCACATAATCATTACCAAAAATTCTTTTATTTTGATTTTAGATTTAGGTGTCATTTGTAACAGAAATAAATAATAAATTATTCAAGTTTTAATGTTTAAAAGTAATTTACTGTGATAAGAAAAAGGAAAAATTTTTTTTTTCCAATTTTTCAATCTAGAAATTGAAAAATATTAATGGTAAAGTAAAATTTTTTGATTTCTCGATTACAAGAAATAAAAATAATAATTTATTTGGTGAATTCATTGATAATGGGTGACACGATATATAATAATAAAAATTAATATCAAATATATTTGATGTATTTAATAATTTTTGAAAATATTTAAATTTCATGATTTATATTAAAGTAATTGCGAGAATATATTAGATGATGATAATAATAATAATAATAATAATTTTCAAAATCTATCTTGAATGCCTGTGATATTCAACATTTCTAACATCTTTAAAAATTCATTATACAATAATAACCTCCCAACTTCAAGATTACAAGACCTTAAATTTAATAGGCATAAAAATTTATGAAGATGAATATCATTTCTCAACTATTGCTGCAATGTCTACAAAATGTGAAATAGAAGCAAGAACTGCTAATAAAATGATAAGAAACAGCTAAGCAATCATGGTGAAACTAGAAATAATCTTCTAAGAAAGAAGTTGACATTTTTGTTTCTCCAAAAATGGTAATTTCTTTGTCTATATCTCTATACTGTGAAGTAAGCATATTGTTTAGTGTCCAAGAGATAGGAGTTAAATAGTACAACCAAATCCACCACTTTGGAATTTTTTGCAGAAAATAGAGGGAAAACATTCAAATCAATTAGCCAATTATTGGACAAAGAATCATGTAATCGAAAAAAGGTTGAATATGGTGTATAACATCGAGGATAGAACTAAAATAATCATGACATTTGGTGTCAATGAAACAAGTAGCATGCCAAGACAATTGAATGATAACATTAAGTAAAATATCCTATAGAAAATACAGAAAGCCTTGTATGCTGATGCAAAATACTCAACCATTGGATAAGTGATGTTTATATATGCAACTGCTAGAATAAATGAGTAAGGAACCTCAATTGTCACCTACAGAATTAGTATTCGCAAGCTTAATAAGAAAGTACTTCTAATACAAAAAAACAAACAAAAAAGGGTTCGCGTGTGTAGATTTGCACTTATACAGGTGCATACTCCCATGGAGAGTACATCCCAGCAAATTTTTTATGATACATGACAATTAGTTCCATGGCAATTTATGGCAGAACTGATGAGTTATTATTTATGCCTAAGACTATGGTAGAAGTGTACAACAAACTGAGTTTGTTAAACAAATTTTTTGTTGGCAGGACGTATGTATAGCAGAATAGAAATTCATAAAGTGAAGTTGGACAAAAGAAGAAAATAATTTTGATGTAGATGAAATAAATAATAATAAATAACAACACTATAATATGTAGAGAAAAGAAACAAATATGTAGGTGGCGTATTTCAAGTCATGTAACACTCGCTTTTCTTAAGATGTTATTTGTCTCTATCAATCTAGTGATGCACATGAGTTAAGTAAATATGCCTTCATAGTATCTTTTCATTTATAACTATTAGATCGTGTTTAAATTTAATTTAGGGTATAAATTAAATTAAAATATAAAACAATACATTAAAGGGTCATATTTATTCAATTCAAACTGCTACTTAACACTTCAGCATTGTATTTACTACACAAAACAAAGAGTCAGACACTATACCTTGCACTGTAATACTAAACAGCTTATTGTGCACTACAGCCCTAAGTTGTAGACGAAAGCATTCCTACCCTTCTAGCTCTAAGATTAAACTATAAACTTTAAGAATATAAAATTAGAAGTCTATCCACATCTTTTAAGATATAGGGATGAAAGGAAAGCAAAGTAATATAGATTGAATCCAAGAAAAGGCAAAAACAAGCACAACTTAATACTTTGTGGAACTAAGTGATCTTTTTAATCATAAGAGTGATTATTGCACAGACATATATGGATCCAAAATTTATAATTTCAAGAATATCAACTATGCATCTCACCCAACTCAATATGGATTAACTTAAGCTTACATTTTAGACTAGAAAATCCATGTCACCTAGTTAAGGCTTCAGTTATAGCATATGGGTGATGAATAATGTAAACCAACGTAACAAATAGATAGTCAAGAAATGTAATCGTAAGAAAATACCATTTGCATCCACAAAACAACTTTGCCCGTTCAAATTGCAGCACAAGTTGACAAACAAATTAAAAGAACAAGAGCAAAAAAGTTGAGAATTAAAATGCACAATAACATCAACTCTACCACGTACACAAATAATGTAACAATACTATTTTATATTTTACAATTTTATTTGAACCTTTCTTTAATGAAATACAATCTAACAATCACAATATTATATTTATACCCTACTTTATAATTATACCATTACATATATTCAATCATTGATGTTTGGTTCCAATATATAACATGGGTCACATACTTTGTTTTGGTTTTATAGGTGATAAAACCTCAATTGAATAAAAAAAAAATCATTCCTTACTCTTGGAGACTAAATCAAAACTAAAGAAATCAGTTTTAGTTCTAAAATCGAATCAAATCTGAAAAAAATCAGTTATAATTTTGAAATACAACTGGTAAGTTTGATTCCTCATTTGAAATTTATGCACACTCCTAGTTGAAAGGACAAAATAAAAATTTTTAAATTTAAATATAAAATATTTATAATTAGGTTAAAAATTATACTTATTTAATTTTAAAATCTATAATTTTAAAAAGTGAATATTTAACTCTAAATTTTATAATTATTTTTATATTTAGCTATTAATTTTAATTTTCTAACATTTTTACTTTTTAATTTTAAAAAAAATAAATATTTAATCCCTAATTTATAAAATATTCTTAAAAATATGGCCTATTAACTTTATTTTTTTTTTAATATTTTGATCTCTTAATTTTTTATTTCTAACTTGACCCCTTTGTTGGAGAAAAGAAGAATAGAACTGCAAATATATTTTTGAATTTTTTGTTTCTTAATTTTTTTATTTTTTTATATATGTATAAATGACTGTCATAAAGCCATTATATAAAGAGGCTGAAAAACATTGGAAAATGTGGGGATATTTAATGATCTAGGGATTTAATAAAGTATTAAATTAATTTAGAAACAAAGTATGGAATATGAGAGTTTCCAGGACAAAATTTAGTCTTCAAGGATAGTGACTGACAGTTATAATCCAGAATTTTAATTGATTTGTTGATGTGGATGATTGGAATAACTAACTCACAAATTACTTCTCAAAAATTTCCCTTTTAATTTGTGAGTCTGAGTTGTCCTTTGTGCTTCTCAAATTTTTCTGCTGTAATAGGTTTGGTGAGCATGTATGCTGGCTGCTCAAGAGTACTATGAAATTCTAGCTGAATTTATCCTTTCTGAACTAAGTTTCTGATAAAATGAAGTCTTACTTCAATGTGCTTGGATCTAGCATGAAAGACATGATTTTTAGACATTACTATGGCTGACATATTGTCACAATAGATCACCGTACTACCTTCTTGCTTTTGTCCTAGGTTTTCAAGGATCCTTCTTAACCACACAGCTTGACATGCAGCCTCAATGGTTGCTGAATATTCAGCTTCAGTTAAAGAAAAAGCAATCGTTTGCTGTTTCTTTGAACTCCATGTAATTATATTTTATCCAATGTAGAAAATATAAGCTAAAGTACTCTTTCTATCATCTGTAGATCCAACCCAATCACTATTTAAAAATCCAATCAAAGAACTTTTAGATTTCTTCATGTATTTGATTCCCAAGTTCCTGGTTCTATTCAAATATCTTCGAATTTGTTTTGCTACAGTATAGTGCAAAGTACTTGGAAAATTCATAAACCTAGAAATCATGCTAACCGATTGCATGATATCAGGTCTGGAATGAGTGAGATACATCAAAGAACCAACCAAACTTCCAAACATTGCATCATCAACCTTCTTAGCTCCATCTTCCATCTTCAACTTTTCATTTACAGCCAAAGGTGTAGCAATAGGTTTGGAATTGTGCATCTGAAATTTCTGTAGATGATCAGTCAAGTATTTTTCTTGAGAGATGAAGATTTCTCTCTTCTCTTGTCTCACTTAGATCCTTAAAAAATATTTCATCATTCTTAGATCAGTCATCTTAAATTCTTTCATCATAGAACTTTTAAAATTTACAATTAACTTCAGATCAGTTCCCATGTAAATAAGATCATCAACATAAATACAAACTATGATAAAATTCTGTCTATCCTTCTTTATATACAAAGAAGATTTACTAGGGTTCTGTTGAAATCCATTTTTCTGGAAGTAGTAATCAATGTGGCTGTTCCATGCTCTTGGAGCTTACTTCAGGCCATACAATATCTTTTTCAATCGATATACCTTTCGTTCCTTTCCTTTGATCACAAAGCCTTGAGGTTGTTCAACATACACTTCTTTCTCAAGCTTTTCATTCAAAAGTGCTGATTTTACATCCAGCTAATAAACTTGTAATTTAAGATGTGCTACAATAGCAAGAACAACTATAATGGTCTTCATTCTTGCCACATGAGCAAAAGTTTCATTAAAATCAATCCCGGGTTGTTGTGAATAATCCTTTGCAACTAACCTGGTCTTCAATTTTTGAATGCCTACTTTTTCATTGAATTTGGTCTTATAGACCCATTTCAACCCTATAACATCTTTGTCATTTGGAAAATCCACAAGCTCTCAAGTTTCGTTCTTTTCAATCATGATTATTTCTTCCTTCATAGCCTTTATCCATTTTTCATCCTTTGCAGCCTCTTCAAATTTCTGAGGTTCACACGAAAATAATGTAAACTCATTAGTAACATCAGTATAATGACTTGTAAAGTCACCATACTTGTCAAGTTGCCTTCTCACACGTTCAGATATTCTTAGAGCAAGTTCTGGACTTTCATTCCTGATGTCTGTTTTTGAATTTTCAGTAGAGGAAATACCAGAATTATGTGACTGAAAGTTCTATCTATCTTCAGAACTTTTTACAGGAGCAAAATCAGGAAGATTTCATGTGTTTTGAGAGTTTCCTTTCCACTCCAACACTGTCATCTCATCAAATATAACATCCCGTGCAACAACTAACTTTTTATTCAAAGGATTGATCAATCTATAACCCTTCAATTCATCACTATAACCTGACTTATTTCTAGTCCATACCTCATATGGAGTCTTGTTTCTTATAGCCTTTGTGGGAGAACGGTTCAAGATATAAGCTGTAATACGGACTGCTTCTGCCCAAAGATTATGTGGAAGACTTTTTCTTTTTAACATACTGCATGCCATCTCTACAGTGGTATGATTTTTTTCTATCAGTAACACCATTTTGTCAAGAACTCCTACTCACAGTTAGCTGCCTTTTAATCCTCTCTTTTCTACAGAACTCCATAAAGGGATAATATATAAATTCTCCACCATGATCCGTTCTTAAAGACTTGATATGGAAGCCACTTTTTTTCACAACAAGGGCCTTATATTCTAAAAAGGTGCTGAATGTATATGATATCTGATTTAAAAAATAAATCCAGATCATTCTAGTAAAATCATCAACAAATAAAAGGAAATACTTTTTTCTTCCAAGTGAAGGGGTCCTTATAGGACCAAAGATATTCGCATGTACAAGTTCTAGGGGATCTTTGGCTCTCCATACAGATTTTGAGAAAGGGAGATGGTGCATCTTCTCATATATGCATCCTTCACAAATTTTATCACACTTTTCAATTTTTGATAGGCCAATCACTATCTTCTTTTGTTGTAGCAAATGCAACCCTTTTTGGTTTAAGTGGTCGTATCTCAAATGCCACAAATGTGACTCATCTGTTTTAGCTTTTAATGTCATATCTTTGAAATATAACAAAGAAAGAGGAAAGACTTTATTTGTAGTCATTTTCACCTTGACCATAAGAGAGTTACTTTTAGTATTAAAAATTATGTATTCTTTGTCCTCAAAATTAACTTGATATCCTTTCTGAATCAGCTAGCCAACACTTAATAAATTGTGAACAAGATTAAGTATATATAAGACATCATGAATGTACTTTTTCTGGCCTGCTTTGGTGTTTACAACAATAACACATTTTCCTTGAATCTTCTCAGCTTTTCCATCCCTTAGAATCACTTGATTGTTGATGTTCTCATCAAGCTCCTCAAATATCTCTTTATTCTCGGTCATATGGTTGTTGCAACCATTGTCAAGAAACCATACCTTATCTTTTTTTGTTGCTGCATTCATGCAAGTAAGAAACACATATTATTTTTCACTTTCTTTTGTAAAATTGGCTTCTTGACTTTCTCCTTTTTGATGCCAACAAACTCTTTGAAAGTGATTGTGGATTTTGCACTGTTTGCATATATGGTAACAACCTACTGAAGCATTATTTTTTTTTTAGCAAATGATGCAATAAGTATTGAAACTGTTCTGCCATTGAGATTGAGAACCTCTTCCATGGCCTCTTCCTCTTCCACGGCTTCTTCCTTGATTGTTTTGATCTCTGCCCTATCCATCAATGTTTCTTTTTTACTAATTTTCTCATCTAGAAACATTCACCTTAGACTGGAAAGCTTGTTCCAGGGATTGGGAGGATGATTTCTTTATTCTTACTTCATGTGATTCCAAAGAACCACTTAAATCGAACATGGTCAAAGTGGAAAGATCTTTTGACTCTTCTATGGTTGCAGCTGCGTGATCAAACTTAGAAGGCAAGCTTCTAAGTATTTTCTGAACAATCTTCTTTTCTTCCAAAATATCTCCAGATGCCCAAATCTGATTTACAATTTCAGCAACTTTAGAGAAGAAATCTCTTACCGATTCGGTCTCTTTCATATGAATATTTTCAAAATCTCTCCACAAGGATTGCAATCTGATAGAGAACACTTTATTGTTGCCTTGAAACTCCCTTTGGAGAGTTTCCCAATGTTTGCATTGAAAATTTCGAATAGCCTTGGATAAATTGATTTGCTGATTCCTTGATGCAAATAACTTAGAGCAAGGGCATTCTTCTTCTTGTTTTCCTTATTCAAAGCTTGACTTTGAGAGAAAGATTCTAAACTCGTGCTTGTTGATGTTGATTCTTCATATCCTTCTTCAACATTCTCCCATAGATCACAAGATATGAAGAAGAAACACATCAAATCAGCCAAGTAACTATAGTTCTCTCCCTCAAAGATAAGAACTTAACTTTGAGAATAAGAGAACATGGTACCAGATGTGGAAGACATGGTTGAAACTCGAACTAGGGCTCTGATACCAAATTTGTTGAAGAAAAGAGGAATAGAACTATAAATATATTTCTGAATTTTTTTTTCTTAACTTTTTTATTTTTTTTTTATATATGTATAAATGACTACCATAGAGCTATTATATAAAGAGGCTGAAAAAGATAAAAAAATGTGAAGATATTTAATGATCTAAGGACTTAACAAAGTATTAAATTAATCTAAAAACAAAGTATGGAATATGAAAATTTACAAGACAAAATTTGGTCTTCAAGGATAATGATTGACAGCTGCAATCTAGAATTTTAATTAAATTGTTGATGTAAATGATTGGAATAACTAACTCACAAATTACTTCTCACACCCTTCTTATAGTAATTTTAGACTTAACTGGTTATTTGTCTTTTTTATTTATGATATTGTGTGAATTTTTTTTTTAAGAAAAAAAATACAAGACAATTCAAAATAGAAGCTTTAATTTTAATTATTTTGAGATTATGTCATTTTATCATAATTCATATATAGTTATAACACATCAAAATTTCTTTTCATATTAAAGTGTTATGGTTTTTAAGCCACAACTCCCATGAAATGGAAGCACTAAACATTTGATATTAATAGAAAAATGTACAACTTAATTTATGTCATTCAAAAATTTAAGGTGTTTATTTTTCTAATATATAGATATTTTCATATATTGTTATAGAACTATAAAAGGTTAATCTTTTTTTTCTTTTTTAATTTTTGAATATAAAAAATAAAAAATACTTTAAATTATATTTGAATATTATCCTTATCTAATTACTATATTTACAATCTTACTCATATAAAACCTATCACTTTTCTTCTCAATCTGTAGTTATACATATTAAAAAATTAAATTACAAAAAAAAAAAACCCAAATAGAAAACTTCTCATCCAAATCTAAAATTTCTCTCTTTCATCATTTTTCTTTTAATTTTTTTTAACTAAGTATGTTCTTTTAAATAGGTAATAATTATCAATTACTTGGTCTTGTACTCCTTTGGTTTACATATTTAATTCAAATTAAAAAATTAAAAATTTTATATTTAAGTTAAAAAAAAATTGTTAATATTAGTAATTGTAATTGTTCAAAAATAATTAATTACAAGCTTAAATTTGTATCATATATGATATACCAATAAAGAGTTATATAGGTTTCAAACAATAATATATTAAAATTCAAAAATAAAAAATAAAAAAATAATTAAAGAATGATGAAATTAAAAGTTAATTATAATAAAAATTCTTGATTTTTATATTTAAAATGTACCAGCATTATTTAATTTTTTTAATATGAAAAATTCTAAAATAAATTGTTTAAAATTAGTTTATATTTTGAATAAATTGTTTAAAAAGTTGAATCTATCAGCTTATATATTATTATTATTATTATTGTTTCAGCCCACCTCACTTGAATTGAGCCTTAATGTGTGGGCTGGGCTGGGCTTGGTAAATTGTTTGGACCCATCAGTGATCCTCAGCCCATCATTCAACAAATTTTATTTTTAAAAAAAATTAAATATAAAAAAATAAAAACAATATTCCCTGATTCAATGTTTAGAGTAATACAACACCTTTTTTTTATAATTAATATAAAATTTACATCTCTTCTTATGTACCAGTAATTCATAATTGTCCCACATGTTAAATAATTATTAACCATTTATTTCATGATTAATATATTAATTTTTATTTAGTAGTTAGTATTTATCATTCACCTTTTATTTATATTTAATATCTAATAATTTTATTTTATGTGGACAGTAAATTATAAGTTACATTTAGGTATATTCAAACTGAACTTATCCAAATTTATTTTTAAAATATATTAGATTGATATTGATTTAATAAAATCAAATCAATAGTTATTGGTTTGATTTTTTATTTGAGTTTGTTCCAAACTAACCAAACCGGACAAATTTAATAGATTTAGAAATATTAAATTTCAAAATTTTTTTATAACAATAATAAGAGTAAATATTATTTTTTATTTTACAGAAATTATATAACTAAAACATTTATTCATGTAATTTATAAAAATAAAATTTTTAATTTTATAATATCAATCATCTAATTTATTTTTTAAACTAAAGAATTTATAAAAGGTTCATCATCTAATTTATTTACTTGTGTTGGGTTTTAGTAATATAAAAATAATAATAATAATTGATTTATATAATTTTTTAAAATTTTGGTACTTTAATGCAGTTACTTGCTTTAAATTTTCATATACAAAATAATTCATATGCATGTTTACTTTCTTAGTGGCAAAAAAAAAAAATTGATATAATTCTATAGATTATTTAATGGGTAATAATAAAAAATTATAATTTATATAAAATAAATTAGATGATTAATTTGTTATAAATAAAAATATAATAAAATAAAATAAAAGATAATAAATATTTTTATGAATATTATTAAATTTTTTTAAATAATTATAATATTTTTTAATTAAATTAAATATTATAATTAAATTAATATTTTAAACTTAAACTTATATCAACGAATCAAATTGATTCAAATTAATAATTATCAATTTAGTATAAGTTAATTTGTCTCTTATTAAAATTAATGGTTTTAGATTGGTTTAAAATTTGGATGTAAACTAAAGTTGCCCACTTCTAATTATATTTTCTCAATTCTCGGTAAATCTATAATCTTCATCGTTAATTTGTGGGTTTGATTGTAAAGTTAGTTTAATGTTTGATGAATACCACAAAACTTATAATAATATATTGGGACTTAAAACATATAAATTTATTGTGATAATATATCCATAGCAATGATAAAAAATTGTTACAGGAGTCTCATGATTAATCATGAAAAGGGAATGAACCTAAATTTTAGCAATAAATGCAAATTCATTTGTCAATTCCACCGTCAATCTTGTAAAAGCCAAAATCCTTAAAAAGATTTTGCTGACCCACAATCTATACATTAATAAAAAGATCTAAATCACATTCTTTTTTCTTTCTTTTGTTCTTTTATCTTTATATTAAAAGTGAAAATTTGAAAATTTAATTACAATTTAAATAATTTTGATTAGACATTTTGATGCAATTTGGAATTTTTAATTATCATATAATCCATTTGATTGGACATTTAAATTGCAATTCCACACCTAACCTACAAATAAATTGCATGGATTTTTGTTTTGGGATATTGCCATCTTACCCACCATTGCTCTTTGTTGGGGCACATAAGTATCCATTTGGGATACTTTTTTTTTTAATTAAATATACAAAGAAAATGAAATGCTAGAATATTGGATAGACCCTCTCAATAATTTTTTTAATTTTAATTTTATTTGAACATATTCAAACAATCTAATCAATTTAATAATATATTATTGACCAACACTATAGCATATATTAAAAAAATATTTATGTATATTATTTAAAAATAATAATAATATCATTAACCAATGATTAAAGTTATTAGTATAACATTGTACATTATAAAAATAATAAAATGGGATTTAATAAAAAAAATATGCTCAATTAATGCATGGAATTAAATTATATGACTCTAAACTTTACAAATCAAACATTAAGCATAAAATCTCTAACAATTTTCTCATATGATTAATGTGGTTAATTAATTAAAGTTGTAGACAACATTAATAACATCAATTTGTTCAAACTTATACTTCCCTTTGAAATTTGATTATCACCTGAAGGAGAGCTACTAACAAAACCCTAAGGTCCCACTCAGATCATAATCTTATCACAAACCTTTAATCAAAATTGACATTATTTTGCAAATTGTCCTGTTAATACACGGTTTCGAAAAAAAGGGACAAATAAGATTAATAGTGATAACAACATCCAAATCATATGAAAAGACAGAAGTTATAGACTTATTTGATAGAAATGAATAAATGATATCTTTATTTTTTAAAA
>CP135554.1:9969616-9995360 GCA_032402905.1 Khaya senegalensis | reverse complement strand
ACCTTTCCCATCAGATTACCCGAAAATGACTTGTTTGTTCCAGTTATGTTCGCTTGCTCTCTGACCTTGAACCTGGATAATCACTTCTGTCCGTGTCAGAATTTTCTTTCTGGGATTCGATCTCTATGCTGGTACCTCCCTGAGTTCGTCGGTGTCTTCGATCCTGAAAATGGCAAGTTTTGTTTAAATTCAGCTAAACTAGCACTTGGGAAACGTTGAAATCAAAAAGCTCAGTCCAAGCAGGCATGCAGCATATGATTAACTTGAATATAACAGAAAGAGCATGAGCTAAATAAATGGCTGAAAAAAAGTGCAAACTGAATAATCGTTTGATATGATATACCACAGTTGCATGGTGAAAAACAAGAGAACACAATTTTAATTGTTCAATGTCAGCATCATACCAAAGATTTTAATTTTAAGAAAGAAATTGATGAGGGCACAAAACGAAAAGAAATGAAAATGAGCAAACTGAGATAACACCAACATTGAAGAAGAGAAAACGGGTCAATAATGACAGAAACAAAGCCAGAAAAGCTCACAAACAACGAGCAAAGCAGCAAGAAGTGTCTAGTCATAAAGTTTTGAGCTGTATAGAGACTCATTGTAATCATCATATGCATATTTCAAATAAAAAGATTAAACTAACCTCTCTTGCTATAGGATACTCCTCGGACTCGAGCATGCGCACTACTTGGCCCATTTTGGGTCTTTTTTCTGAATCTGGATCAACACACCGCAATGCAGTCAAAAGTGCACGTTTCAGAGCTCTTGTCGATGGCCTTACCTCAATGTTTGGGTCGACAACTTCCTCTGACCGCCTGCTTCCAACCATCATTTTCAGCCAATCAACCAGATTTACCTGCAAGAATTATGATGTCATGTTAAATATAACTTGGGATACTGTTCATGTAAAGGAAAAAAATTATTAAGGTTATCGTTGCATTTTAAAATTACAAGGATATTAAGATATTTTAAGTTATTATGAGCATATTAAGATTCTCAGTTCTCTTTTCAAGGCATGATGATGTAAAAGAGCAGTTGTGATTTAATCAATAATAAACATTTGATTCTCAAAAATGCACTTGCAAAAACCAAAAATAAACTTGATTAAGATGGGAAACATAACGGACCTATCTGCAACTAACTGATTTTGAAATTATCAGAGAAAAAAAAATGACCCTACTTATCTCAATAAAGTGGAAATACTGATTTTGGTGTACATGACATGACTGCACAATTCTATTCCCTAGCAAAAGTGATACAAAATATATGCATAGATATGTATATCATAACCAATGCATTCTGAAAGCGAATGTGAAACATATATGAACAAATATGAATATTTTCCTTTCCCTCTCACTTAGGAACAGACATAAACCAAGTGATGTATTGTCAGCAGTCAAAATCATTTACCCAGAACAGAACTAATGCAAAAGTAGGCTCAACTCATTGCACAGATTTGGACGCTTTCATTTGCTTTTTCCATAGTGTACATGTTGGATTTAAATATGTAAAAATTAAGTAATTTATATACAGCCAGTAGAGCGGAATATGCATGGCATTTGAACTTGCCCCTGGCAACATAGGAAAGTTGAAACTGAAATAAAAAAAATGGCAAAATTGCCAGCAGTAAAAGGATTGGCAGACTTCATTTTCCGGAAAACAGTTTTTAGATTTCAATGATTAGGCAAAACCACACACACACACACACGCGCGCAAGCACAAAAAAAACCAATGCAAAAGTAGGCTCAACTCATTGCACAAAAGTTGATGCTTTCATTTGTTTTTCCCATAGCGTACATGTTGGATTTAAATATGCAAAAATTAAGTAATTTATGTACAGCCAGTAGAGCAGAATATGCATGGCATTTGAACTTGCCTCCAGTGACAAAGGAAAGTTGAGACTGAAATAAAAAATGGCAAAATTGCCAACAGTAAAAGGATTGGCAGACTTTATTTTCCGGAAAACAGTTTTTAGATTTCAACGATTAGGCAAAGACACACACACATACACAAGCGTGCACACACACACAACACAAGAGATAGACAAGCAGACAGGCAGATGGCCCTACCTGCAACATAGACATCACTCTTAATACACAATATACCAAAAAGGGCCCAAATCTGAGTAAGGGGCGAAACAGTAGAAGTTGAGTTAAAGATGGTGATCCTGTCCATATTTGGATTAAATCTCCATGTAGCAACTGATAAAAGCAGAAATCGTGAGGCATGGGTTGTTTTCTGACAAGGTTACTTTTAAAGTAAGTCTGGCCACTCATAAAGTCAGGGAAAATGAATCGTGAACTTAAGGAGATATAATATGGGATCCTGCATAAGCAACTTCCAGAAACAGCAGGGTAGAATATAATTAAACTCCATGCATTACAGCACCAATCGTTCACAATCGTTGGAACCTTCAGTTCAACTACAAGTTAAAATTGTTTGCCTTAAGGACTAAATTTTCTAACTCATTCAATAGTTAAGGACAATAAAGTAAAAGAAGTTAGCAGGTAATCAAACCACATAGAATTACTTATTTTCCAACTACAAACCAAGTATTCCAGTCAATAAAGCCACAGCAAACCAATGGTGTCATGTCAAGTTAATTTAGATCATGGATCAGCTACATTTGTATTATATATGTAATGTTTATTATATTATATTATATTAGATAAATAAATAGATAAAACAAAATAAGCAAACAATGAGTGGGCAGCGCTTAACCTTGAGGTAGAAAATCTTTTCCTTTGATATGAATGAAAGTTGTTGGACAAGGCGGAGTCAAAACACTTCTTTCCTTACCACCCAATATTAAATAAAAATTGGTCCAGAATCTAAATAGCATTACACCTTGCACATATTGGGAATTTAATACAAATTGGAAAACGGAAATGGTAAGGTGTGAAGTAGACAGAATAATAAACTGAAGACATACATTGTATGTTCCATCGGACAGGTTGTAGATTCAAACATTTTAAATTTCTCAATAAACAAGTCTTTCCGCAGCTCCAAGCTTTGTAACATGGATCTCTTGTTCGTTATCAACCATCACCATCACCATCAATATCAAACAAAGAAGCTTCCAATATTTTGAAAGACGGTAGTCTCTCAATTTTTACCCACAGCAAAGCATGATCAACTTCATCGTCTTCCTTCCTTGAGCTTACTACTGAACCGCCTCTGAAACTTGACATCTGTCGCCGGAACGACGATCTCGGGCTTCTTCCAGTCTCTTCTAAATCAATCCTCACTATCTCATCTGTGCTAACCATTTGAGCCATTTTCAATGGCTTGGCAAGCTCCAAATTCTAAAAACTAGTAAGGTGGAAGAGAGTTGTATGTGAATATATATGTATTACATATACAGGGTCGTAATTAATTGATGAAATTTTGAAGAAGGAAATAAATCATGCTTATGCTGAATATATAAGGAAATTGACAATACTTTCCATGATAAAATATTTATGACAACTCGAAGTGTAAAAGAGAATCCAGGAACTCATACTTCAGCCAATCAACGTCACAGTCACTAGAAATTCATTGTACCCTATCATCCCCCTCAGGTCCAATGGTCTAGGATAGACAATGAGCTTGGAATGAAAGGCAGCAAATTGAGAATATGGTAGAGGCTTGGTCAAGACATCTGCTATTTGATCTAAGCTCGGAGCATAATGAACCTGGATTTCTTTGTTAAGCATCTTATCACGATCGAAATAGACATCGAGTTCATTATGATTGGTGTGAGCATGGAAGACGGGATTCTATGGTAAAGCAGCAACAATCACATTATCTCACCAGATAATAGAAGGAGAAGAATGCAGCAAATGTAGTTCAAATAGTAAGGATTGAAAAGAGCTGACTTTAGTAGAAGCAGAGGCGAATGCACGGTATTCAGACTTAGCACTCAAAAGAGCAACAACCTATGCTCTTTGGAGGACCAAGACACCAAGTTATCGCCCATGTACATGCAGTAGGCACCAACACTTCGACGATCATCAAGATCACACCCCCAATCTACATCTGAGTATGCGGTGATCTCAAAATGACCTAAGTTGTGAAATTGGAGTCCAAAAGAAAAAGTTTCATGCAAGTAACGTAAGAGTTTCTTACAGGCCTGTCAATGTGAAACAAATGGCCAAGATCAAAATTAACTAAACTTATTCACTACAAAAGTAATATTAGGACCTACCAACCATTTGAGCCATTTTCAATGGCTTAGAAAGCTTCCAATTCTGAAAACTAATAAGGTGGAAGAGAGTTATATTTGTATATACATTAGTGAAAGATATAGGTCATAAGATGCAAGCGAATCACCACCAATACAAGCCCAAAGCTTCAGCAGAGAACGCCAATACAATCAAGGCCTAAGCCTACAGTTTAATTGAAACAACAAAAACAGAAAAAAAAAACAAGGCACCCGCACAAGGATAACACAATTGTGAATGCAGAAATGATGAAGGACATTACCATAGTAAGGACGACACAATCATTTCTAATTCAATAGATAGCACAATTGCATTGAGTTAAAATTGTTTTTCCTTTACAAGCTGTTAGGGTTTCCTTGAATCGTCTCTCTCGTTGTATAGAAAGCACATATACCTCTTTGTAAATGTTATTTGATGAAATACAAAAAAATTATAAAGTATTCTCTTAACATACATATTATTCATCTTTTTTTCAACTTAGCATCAAAGCTTCTTGATCCAACAATGGCTTCAAATAGCAACATTCAACCACTAAACATATCGATGATACAAACCAACATTCCCCTTGTCTTCATAGCTCCCATCAAACTTATAAACTCAAATTACCTGCTAGGGAAAACACAAGTTTTGCTTGGAGTTAGAGCCAAGAATCTTGAGCATCTGATTGATGACAGAACAGAGCTACGAAAGAGAATGATAACAAGTATTGATGAAAATTAGAACATCATTACAACTAGGAATCTTGAATACTTATTATGGGAAAGGCGAGACCAAACTCTAATGAGTTGGCTGCTTTCTTCAATAACAAGAGGGTAATTGAATTAGTCATGGAGTGCCAAAATTCATATGAACTGTGGAAATGTCTAGAGAAACTCTTCACTACTCAAACCAGAGCAAGGTCAATGCAACTCAAAGCTTAGATTCAAAACAGAAGAAACGAAGGAACATCAATGAAGGACTATTATGTGAAAATGAAGTCCCTAGTTGAAAGAATCAAATCAGCAAGTAATAAAGTCACTGATAATGAATTTGTTTTGCTCCTAATGAAGGGTGTAATGGTTGATTATGACTCAATAGTAATAAACATTACCTCAAGAGCAGATAGACTTTCTCTGCATGATATTTATTCCATGCTCCTTAACCATGAAAGTCGAAGTGAGAAGAATATGTATGTTGAAAACCTCAACATGGCTCCAAATTTTTCAACTAACTATGCTCAATGAGGCTACAAATTTTAGAAAAGAACCTAGCCTAGGGACAGAAACAACACTAATAACTACCCTTCAACTTTTCAAAACCAACTTGTAGGTTATCAAAACTAGTATGAAGGAGTAAACCAGTTAAAAGGAAAAAAGCAAAAATAATTCAAAAAAAGGTTTCAAGCCTAACTGCCAAAAATGTAACAAGGTGGGTCATATTACTGCCTCTTGTTAGCATAGATTCAACAAGGAATTCACTCCCTCAGCACCTGTAAAAACTAAATAGAGAGGAGCCTATGTTGTAGCACCAGAGAACACAATTGGCCACTCTTGGTACCTAGACAATGGGGCAATAGATCATGTGTCCAACAACTTGGAGAACCTGAACATAAGCACAGGGTTCAAAAGAAACGATCAACTGACAATAGGTAATGGCAATAAATTCTCTATCACTCATATTGATCATTCATCCTTACCCACATTGCACCCATAAATCACCAAATATTTGTTTTTGAATCACTTCCTACTAGTGCCTATAATTACAAAGAACCTAATCAATATATTCAAACTAATTCAAAACAATGATATTAGCATTGAATTTAACAATGATTTGTGTGTGATAAAGGCCAAAATACTTGAGAGATCCTTACTGTAAGGAGTGGCTAAAGGTGGACTTTATCAGCTCCTAATATGTCTTTCCAGTCATGGCACATCTCCATCTTTATTTTCAGTAGCTCAATCTTCAAATTTAGTAGTCAAGAGTTTAGAGTACATGCTATATTCATATTTGAATGTCTTAAAGTTTGTTAACAAGAAAACAAATGTTGATAGTGACTGAAATGTACAGCACAGAAGGTTAGGACACCCTCATTTTAATGCACACAAGAAGAGACTAATAAAATGTACCTCTTGAGACATCAATAAGAATTCTGATTTTGTCTTATGCAATGCTTACCAAATTGGAAAGTCACATAGACTGAATTTTAAAGAAACTAAGACCAAAACCACAAAACATCTTTAAATAATTCATTCTGACTTGTAGGGATCTTCCCCCAATCTCATATAACCAAGGATCCAAGTACATAACATTTGTTGATGACAAAACATGTTTTACTTGAATTTACCCACTAACCAATAAGAGAGAAGCTCTTAACAACTTTAAGACATTCAAAAAAATAGACTGAGAATACACTTGACAATAAAATTAAATATTTTCAATGTGATAAAGGAGGGGAATTTAGAGCCTTTGAAAACTACCTAAATTAAGAGGGAATAAGTCTAAGATTCTCCTGCCCACATACTCACTACCAAAATGGAAAGGCAGAAAGAAAACAGGGACATATTATGAAAAAAGGACTTATCTTGTTAGCCCAAGAAAGTATGCCTCTAAAATTATAGTGGGAAACCTTTAGCACTACCACATATTTGATAAATAGACTTGCCACACCTGTCCTCAAAGACATTTCTCCATTTGAATCACTTTTTAAATCAAAACCAAACTATAATTTAATCAAGGCATTTGGTTGTGAATGTTTTCAGTTTCTCATACCTTAGAAACACAAATTTGATTTTCACAGTTTAAAATGTGTGCTTTTAGAACTCTGTGCATACCACAAAGGTTACTTATGTTTGCACTACACTAAGTGCATATTACTTTCAATGAGAATGCACTTCCTTTTTCAAATGATGATGTCAAGTTCTCAAATTCTAGAGAATTTGAAGTGTGATTTTTCTTAATTTACAAAACCTAAATTACACGAAAATATTTAAAATTTAACTAACATGAAAGCTCTTAAATTATTGATCAAAGTAACTAATCAAACAAGATAGTACTTAATTTTCAAAACCTTTAAAAACTAAAGCAAAACATAAATATAAAACCTAATAAATTATGGAATCAAGTAACTATTAAACCTTTGATGCCAAATTCCCTATGTTCTTCCAAAATAACAATTTTTAATAGTTGAAAATCACAATAAACTACACTGAACGATAACTCGGTAAATAAGCTAATTTTTTTTTAATTTTCGAAAACAAAATATTTTTATCACACATACAAATCCACAATACATAGTTATGCAGAATGATGCAAATGAATTTTCTTTCTTTTCTTTATCAATATTTAACTAACTTTTACTCAAGGACTTTTCACAACAATGAGAAGTTTAAACATTATAGTCAAAACATATAAACGAAAATCTGACAATGGCAGATAAAAACATATAAACAAAAATTCAATCTTCTAAATGAAAATTAGAGCTGCATAATTAAAGTCCACTAAGCCTTAAAAACATTCAAAACTTTCTTTCAAAAATTACTTTCATGCCATGTCTTATGCCAATGCATAAAACACAATCATGCTCATCATATACTTTGAACATAAAGGAAAAACAATAATATATAGATATAACCATGTATATGATAAATACTTTCATGATGAAAATACACACAAGTGATAAACACATCATTGATACATTCATAACACACACACACACACACATAAATACGAATGTTTATTATGATTTGTTTAAACCAAAAGCCTGGCTTAATTTCACATACATACATACATACATACATACATATATTAAAGTCCACTAAGTCTTAAAAACATTCAAAACTTTCTTTCAAAAATCACTTTCATGCCATGTCTTATGCCAATACACAAAACACAATCATGCTCATCATATACTTTGAACATAAAGGAAAAACAATAATATATAGATATAACCATGTATATGATAAATACTTTCATGATAAAATACACACAAGTGATAAACACATCATTGATACATTCATAACACACACACACACATAAATACATATGTTTATTGTAATTTATTTAAACCAAAAGTCTGGCTTACTTTCACATCATACATACATACATGTATGTATGTTTATTGTGATTTTTTAAAACAAAAATCTGACTTACTTACACATCATTGATACACACATAGTACATACATACATATATACATATGTTTATTGTGATTCGTTTAAATAAAAGTCTAACTTACCTCTTGAAAATCACAACCAAGTTAACTTAATTACTTTGACCTATAATCAAATATGAACATTCATAGGTCTCACATACATTATTAGAAAGTATAATATAACTTATTAAACTTTAGTGCTATTTTATTATATCCATCTAGACAACTTAATGCTTTTAAACTTATTTAATCTGACCTTTTGTTATTTAAGAATTTTTCTTATACCTTAATCAATATTCTTTTCTCATAGATCATAACGTAATTCTCAAGAAATAAAATATAAATTCTAACAAAAACAATATCAACTTAACTCTTATAAAATTAAGTCTTTTCACATTCTAAACTTAATCACTTATTTTGATAGTGTTATACCATATACTGAATAACACTCACTTTTTAATTTTTAGAAAATACAATACATATTCATATATCCTACAAATGATATAAACATATAGATAGTAACTTAATAAAAATTTCGAAATAAAAATTTTGAACTTAAAATCGTTCTATAACTATTCCAAATAAATTTTGTTTTGAAATCCTTAAATTCTGAAAAATAAAAATTTGCAGTGAATTATGTTCATTCCAAAATTCATAACTATTCTAAAATAAAGAATTTAATGTTGAAATTTGAATATGATAAAATAGACATTTAGAAATCAGTATATAAAATTTCATAATTTTTAGAGATTATTCGGTTAATTAAAATAATTTCATCATTCAAACTTCTTGCAAAAATGGGTAGTTTCTAGCATCCTTAGGTTAGATTCAAAAAATCATTAAAAATCAAAACCTAAATATTTTTTAATGAAATAAAATTCTACATGACCCTACAGATATCTAGTTTATTCAGAATTAGTTTTGTCAAATTCGTAATACTTAATTTTACAAAATTTACGAAATAAGCTACTATCATATATCAATTCTACAAAAATTCTTTTTCTTCCACTCATTAATTACAGGTAATAATCATTATTCCATTATTATAAGAAATTCATACCTAAACACCTAAAATCATATTATAAACTCTTTTAATTATCATCTTTCATGCACATATGTGACCACAATTGTATGATAAACACTTAATAATCATCATTAGTATAACAACAAGGAAAAATCTTATACTTATTTTCAATCTCTAAATCTCCTCATATGAAACCTAACCTCCTTTGAACATAGGTATATTTTATGAGAAGTATCCTCATGTAAATAACCTATTTATACTTTAAGGTTTTTCTTGTGTTTCTAGAAAGCCTAATCTTAAATAAATAACATAATCTTATTATTGGCCCTTTATTATTAAATAAGTCTAATCCATAAAAGTAACCCACAAAAGTCTTAGTCCATAAAATTCTTATAATATGAATTTAATACTATAATATTACTGACAATATTCAGGTATTACAATTGAGTCTTTAAAAATATGCATAAACTAATTTCAAATAACTTATTTAACTTGATGCATCAATTCTACAACACATTGCCTCAATTATGCACCCCATTAGAAAACATTATAAAGTTTCACATAGCCACACTTCAATAGCAGCAGAAGGATCTCATCACAGCTAAGAAAATACCTCATCACATAATCACGTTTTAGACTTTGATTCTAGCACAAACACATCACCTTCAAACACTGAAATAGGAATGATACCTCTGCCTGAACTGTAGCCACAATAACCAAATCAAATCTTACTACCTACTCACCCAACAATCAGCCAAAGTAAGGATGGAATCTTCAAGCCTAAGTGTTATGTTAGCTAGACAATAGATCTCACAAACACAGAAACACCACTAGATGTTATAATAGCTCTCTCAGATCCAAAATGGAATCAAGCCATGAAGGAAGAATTACAAGCTTTAAATGAGAATAACACATGGTCCTTAATGCTTAGGACAACTAAACGAGGCTAGTTAAAAATATATGGGTGTATAAGGTCAAGCAAAGTCTAGATGACTCAATTGCAAGGCTCAAAGCTAGATTAGTAACCAAGGGCTTTCATCAAACAATGGGGCTAGACTACAATGAAACCTATAGTCCTGTTGTGAAAGCAAATAAATGTCAATAATGCCTTCCTAAATGAGGATTTGAAAGAAATAGTATACATGATGCAAACTGAAGGGTTTGTTGATCCAACAAGACCCAATGATGTGTGCAAACTCAAGAAAGTACTTTATGGCTTAAAATAAGCTCCCAGAGCATGGTTCAAGAAATTGAAGACAACTATGTAAACTTAGGGCTTCACCAATTCAAGATAACACACATCACTATTCTTTAGGAAAAAGAAAACTGAAATCATTATTGTGTTCCTCTTTGTAGATGACATAGTTGTCACTAATAGTAACATCTTATAGATTGAAGATACTATAAAGAAAATGCATGAAAAAATTGCCTTAAGAGACTTGGGACAGCTTTACTTCTTTCTTCGTATTGAAGTTGTAAGATCAAATGATAAAGTCACTCACTTTCAAGGCAAAAACATCTTGGACCTATTGAATAGAGTCAATATGAAGAATTGCAATGGTATCAAAACACCATTCAGTGCCAGTGATAAACTCTCTAAGAAAGAAGGCAAACCTTTTAAAGATGGAACACTTTACAAAAGTGTTATTAGGGCTCTACAATACACCACTCTGACAAGGCCAAACCTCACTTTTGTTGTCTTGCCCCAAGTACCTAAAAGAAACCATAGATTACGGTATCAAATTTCACACTTCTAAAAATTACAATCTGATAGCATATTGTGATGTGGACTAGGGATGTGGCACTAATGATCGAAAATCAATCCATGGCTACTTTGTTTACTTGGGAGGCAATCTGTAAGCTGGTGCTCAAAGAAATAGAGTGTAGTAGCACGCTCAAGCATAGAATCAGAATCTAGAGCAACTACACATACCTATTTAGAATTGATGTGGATTTCTTCTCTTGTGAATGAATTGGGTTTGAAGTCTTCAGCAACACCATTAATTTTCAGTGACAGCAAAAGTGCAATAGCAATGGCAGCCAACCTAATCTTTCATGCTCGCACGAAGCACATCAAAATTGACCTGCACTTTGTAAGAGATAAGGTAGCCACAAGTGACGTCAAAATCTTGTACATCCCAAGGGAAGAACAGATTGCAGACTTCTTCACCAAACGATTATCATTTGGTAGTTTTTTCCGCTTCAAAAGCATATTTGAAGTTCAAAGAACTTCCAAGTTTGAGGGAGAATGTTGACAAACACAGGTCAAAAGATGCAAGTGGATCACCACCAATACAAGCCCAAAGCTGCAGCAAAGAGAACCCAAACCCACAATTTAAATAAAATACAAAAACAGAAGACGACAAGACACTCGCTTAAGGGCACCACAATTGCGAATACAGTAGGGATGAAGGACTTCACCATAGCAAGAATGACACAATTTTTTTTTTTTTTATTGAACAGACAACACATATGTATTTTAGTTAAAATTAATTTTTCCTTTAGAGACTGTTAGAGTTTCCTTGAATCCTCTCTGCCATTGTATATAAAACACATAAACCTCCTTGTAAAATGTTATGTGATGAAATACAAAATAACTTAGGATATTCTCTGAAGATACCTGCTGTCATTTGTCTTTTTTCAACTCATATGTATTGCCTATAAAAGGGTTTTAATTAATTGATGAAATTTTTATGAAGGAAATACTATCATGCTTATGCTAAATATGCAAGGAAATTCACAATGCTTTTCATGATAAAATTATTTATTACAAACTCAAAAGTATAAAAGAGAATATTAGAACTCACACCCACAATTATAGGACAGGGGAAAAGAAGTATATTGCAGTTATTCAAACTCAATCTTGAATAAACAAACTTATATGCCCTCAAGTTACTGTGCAATGGGCCTGACTTTCTTTTTCATTCAGTACCAATTTCCATTAAAATAAGCTGTGCTGAAAGTTTAGAGATGGATTAATGCATTTGTTTATAATTCTTCCAATACTCAAGTTTTATTAAAATAATTTATTTGGATAATAACACATAATTTAAAACTTCTAACACCAAAATTGCCCAAAATTCACTTGTCCTTTTAGCCAAATAACCATTTTTGAATCCTTGACTGTGATTCCTCCACTTTTTTTTGCAAAGTCATAAATAAAAAATGTAATAAAATGAAAGCATCTATACACTATATGAACCACAGCAATCTCACGTTTTAGAATTTACAAACACATGATCAAATTTAGGAGTTCCTGTTAGATCGCATTTGTGTTTTTAAAATCAACTAATCTATGTTGTTGTCCTTTCTTTGTTTGTTTGTTTGTCCGCAAAGTACTTATTTGACTGGAAAAAAAAAAAAAGTAAATTTATAAGTTGGTTAAACTAAAATGAATCCCAAAATTGCAAGTAGCAAAATTTGCTAGGATTTAATGTATCGCAAAAATCTGCCAGCTGTACTCTTCATGGCCTTATGCACCTGCACGGGTGTAGTTTTTCTGTAACTGCTTCGTTTTACGTAAAAATGTTTTCTTATTCAAAATTTGCCCACTACATTTGTAGGTGATAGTTGGGATTCCTTTTATACTAATTCAAGCAGTTGCATTTGTGATCGTAACGTATCCGACGATTGAATATTATGCTTCAGTGCAAAAGATTTTCGGGAATTTCTACGTTATTTTCTGCACAATCTTGTACTTCAGTTATCTAGAAATGATGCTTATGTCATTGACACCAAATGTCATGGTTGCCTCAATTCTCTTCTCTGCTTTCTACACCACATTCAACATTTTCTCTGGATTCTTGATTCCACGTCCGGTAAGCCCTACTGATTCTATTATCCTTGTATCAAAAATTCTGAGTTTTCTGTGACTGACAAATTGATCCGGACGTGTTGTTAAAATTCTGTATTTGGCGCGGCAAAACCTGCTTTTCTCAAGATATATATATGTCACGCAAATTCTATCAGATTCTACAGTTCATCAAACAAAGTACACGTACTCATCCTTCAGATAAGTTTATATATCAACTTTACATATAAAGAATATATGGCATATCCACGATGAGATTGTGAACATAAACTAGGCCACTCTATACAAGTTTCGGAAAAGTAAAAAGAAGACTATAGAGGTGTTACATAAACACAATAGACTGTTTTGGTTGTTGTTTAGAAGATTAGAAGAAACAGGGCCTACCAAAACATGAATGATTGGAACATTAACATCTTTAAGCAACATTCACATCCTCTCCATGGATTTTAGCGTCTCTGAAAGTTCAATCTTCCTATGAAAAAAGCGAAAAGAAAAGCAAGAACTAGTGGAAAGATGATAACAACGATAGCTGTAGCAGCCAAGCGGTCATGATGAAACCCAAAATAATCCTCTAAGAAGGAAGTTAATGCTTTTGTTTCTCCAAACACAGTAATTTCCTTGTCTATATCTCCATATTGTGAAGTAAGCATACCATTCAATATCCAAGAGGAAGGAGTTAGATAGTACAACCAAATCCACCACTTTGGAATTTTCTACAAAACACCAAAGAAAAAAAAAAGATCAAGATGTTCAAATCAATTTGCCAATTCTACGCACAAAAGTCTTAACATAAGATATGTTTTGTGGGTAGAGTTTAGTAGCTTACTGGACCAGGAATCAAAAATCCGGCAAAAAGGTTGAATATGGTATAGAACACCGAGGATAGAATTGAAGCAATCATGAAATTTGGTGTCAATGAAACAAGTAGCATTCCGAGATAATTGTAGGTCAACATTGCGCAGAAAATCCCGTAAAAGTACCAGAAAACCTTATATGCTGACCCAAAATATCCAGTCATTGGATAAGTGATGATCACATATGCAGCTGCTTGAATAAACATGTATGGAACCTCAACTGTTACCTACAAAATCAGTATGCACAACCTAAATAAGAAATCATTTTCAATACAAAGAACACGTTACAAGATTCACAATTCTATATTTCACGAGCCAAAAACAAATATAAACAAACAAGTAGAGTTCATGTGTGCAGATTTATACTTGAGCGAGTGCATAAGCCCATGGAGAGTACATCCCAGCAAATTTTTCTCGATACATAACAGTTCGCTCCATTGCAACATATTGTAAAACTGATGAACAATTGTTTATGCCTAAGAATATCACCGAAGTGTATAACGAACCGAGTATATTGAATAAACTCTGCTGGTTATTTCTGACAAAAATAGATAGATGTTAGGTAAATTAATTGAATTTTATCTAGCAAGTGTAATCAGTAGATGGAAACAGAAATGAACAGAATTAGAAACTTACATTTTCTTTCCTTGGTCCCAAAAAAGTGCACCAAAAAGAAAAGATGATGCAATTGTGTGCATGACACGCATTAAGTTGTAAGAAGGACTTCTCCAATAAGACCAGTGTTGTTTCCACAAACAAGATTTGAATTGTCCCCAACCATTTCGCGAAAATCGGGTTGGAAAATGCAAATCTCTTGAACCCGGAGGTGGAGTATTCAACTGCTTTACAAGCTCTCTGTTGTTCCTGCTAGCAGCAAAAACAATGAATCGCAAGTGATTATTGTCGAATATATGATTTGGAATATGATAAAAGAAACAGAAGTATGAAATTCTATCATAAAAGAAACTCGGCATTTTTCTAATATGACATAACTAGTTATAAACCCTTATCTCAAAACAACAGAAATGACTCGACACTATATTTTCTAATTCACACAGAAGGAACAACCAATGCAGGATCCTTTCACTAACTGACAGTTCAAATCTTCGTGTGATGTTTATGAGCATGAGAATTTGTCTATGGCTCTAATTACTTTTGATGCATTGGTATAACTTACTTGTATAAAACAGAATCTCTGTATATTTGGGCAAAATCGATGCCAAGTTCTGCTTCTGCTGACGTGGAAGTGACTTCTAATACCCATGTTGCTGGATTATAATTATTTCTTATCTTCGGCACACCAGAGATTCCCTGTCAAGAATTTTTCTTTAGTTGAAGCTTTTATAACACATTGTTTACAAGAAGCAAACAGAAAATGCAGGACAAGAAGCACATTAACCTCAAAATATCCTATAACATCACTTGAATGCTTTCCCAGTGGCCCCGAGTAGATGAGGCGCCCACCAGCTTTCAAGAGGATCAACTGAAAATAAAGAGTACATAATTATCGTCTGTAAGTCAGAAAACCTTGAAGCCTATAAATATATCTCTTCATCAATAAGTAAAAGCAACTATACAGCCCAACCTATAAATATAAAAGCACTCCTATAGTTGTTTTACCTCATCAAATGCTTCGAATATGTCAATACTTGGTTGGTGGATAGTGCAAACAATTGTCCTTCCTGTATCAACAACATTCTTCACTGCTCGCATGACAATTGCTGCCGCCCGGGCATCCAGACCAGTTGTAGGTTCATCCATAAAGATTATAGAAGGATTGGCAACAAGTTCGACAGCTACAGTAAGGCGTTTGCGCTGCTCAGTTGATAGACCACTAACACCGGGTATGCCAACTAAGGAATCCTTAATTTCATCTAGTTCAATTGTTTGAAGGACTTCATTGACAAATTCCTGATAAAACATGCCGCAGAAGTTTTACTATATGTCATCTGAATTCAAACAATGAACAAGAAAGCTACAGAACCTTACAATTTTAGTTTTTGAATTAATCTCGGAAGCCAGACGTAGCCAAGCAGAAAAAATCACAGATTCTTCTACGGTGATTTGGGGTGAATGAATGTCTGTTTGCTCACAATATCCTGAAACTCTAGCAAATGTATCTTGAACCTTCGGATACCCACCAATTTTTATTTCCCCCTCAATGTAGCCACTAGTTTTTCTTCCTGCAAGAACATCCAGAAGAGTTGTTTTTCCAGCTCCGCTAACACCCATTAATGCTGTCAGAACACCGGGCCTTAGGGCACCAGTAACATCAGAAAGTAGTTGAAGTTTCTTCTCAGTAAGCCCTCTTTCCCTCATTTCCTAAAACCAAAGAGGAAGAAGGGAACCACATAAATATCCTGCGGTGTCAAATATTATGATCGAAAGAATGGATAACATGATTACCAAAGGGGTGTCGACATAGTATTGCACATCCTGAAATGCTACCGTTAAAGGCTGAAAAGGTAACACCATCCTGCCTGCTGATTAACATAAAGTACTAGTAAAAACTATGAACAAATTGGCTTGCAACAACCTGAAAATTGATTAAGGAATTGAATTAACCTTTATAAGATTCTCTATTTGCATTAGGCAAATTTTGTAACTTTTCCTCCACAAGTTCATCATTCAAGGAATCTTCACTTCTTTGTATCTTGGAAAATTTTTCTTTCGAAATTATAGCCCGTGATCCCATTGCTGCATTCATATTCAATCAGATGAACAGATTTAAATTTCTCTGACAACTCCTTAATTAGTATATGACACCTTCCAAAAATGGTAACTTACGCTTTAAGAAACTCAAGGCCAACGTAAAGCCAAGGTTAAAAAGTAGAGCAAATCCAAACAAGGCACCAACTGATATCCAGTAAAGATATCCATCAAAGTTTAGTCCGCGGCTTTCAAGTGTTTCTTGCCCTATTGTATTATTTGTTGGTAGCATCTACAATTATATTAAGAAGCAAAAAGAGCAACAATTAAACCGTGCTTTTGGCTAGTAAGAAGCAACATATGGACCAAATATGCAAATAGGATGAGGACGTTTGTATAGAAGAGTGAAACTACAAAGTATAAAGAATGTAGTAATCTTGTCTTGTCAAACAAAATCCGGCTGAAAATTTAGAAACCAATCACTTCTGCTGTGAGTACCTTTTGCCACCGAGGAGAAAGAAATTCGTTTAAAGAAAGACCTATTTCCCCATATGTAACGGGAGAAACCCAAAAACTCCACTGCAACCACACTGGCATGGAGGCTGCATACAAATGATATTGCATGAGTTTAACCATCCATTTAGCTGACCATCCAAAATTCAAATTGGAGAAGGTATAAGTTGGCTTACGTTTCGTGATAATGAAGCCCCCAAATAGTAAGACAAATAATATAGCAAAGCTACCGGCTGTCATAGAAGCAACCATAGTCTGGAAGACTGATGCCAAGAATCGAAACATGGATATTGATGTAAAATGCACTAAAAATAGTAGAATGAATTGACGAAAGAACCTGAAAAATACGGCAATCAATCAAATTCTAGCACAACAAAATGAGAGAATTCTGACTTTGAAGTGAAACCCTTACCTCAAGACTTCTGGGCTGTAACCAATGACATAATATGTAATAGATGACCAAGCAAAAGATTCAACTAATGACAGAGGAACTTTCAAAATTGTGGCTGGAATTGCATATGCCCAAGCTGGGTAAAAACACAATTCCTTCTGTTTATAGAAAACTGCAAGCCTTGAAATAGTCATAGACAATTCTGGAATTCCATCTACAACAAGTATGATGAGTGAAAAGTACAAAGATCCCATGTAGTAATTTGCATGAAAGACATCAATATCCATCCGAGTCCTCAGAAAAACGGTCATTGTGATCATTGCAACAACAATAAGCTGTAAAAAAAATAAATAAATCAATCAATTAAAGAATGAGACAGAAATTGAAGGTACAAAATGATTAGATTGAGATGTAAGAATAAAAATTATCACCTGAGTGGTTTTAAATATATAGACAAAAGAATTTCTCTTCATTAGAAGAAGTTCCCTTGACATGCAAGCTTTGAATAGTTCCCATTTAGAAAGAGAGTACACACTGAAGGAAATTGCATTCTTGTGGCTTTTTGATTTATCGAATGGCTCTGAAAGTTCCTCATCAAGCTTCTTCCCAAGAGGAGATTCCCTAAATTTCTTACATAACATATCTATTGAAAAATACTTGTAGGGAAATTCATTGGGGAACCAGTATTGTGCTTGATCCTTTCTGGATATAACCTACAAAGTTATCAAATAATCAAATTATGAAGTACTATAATTCAAGAGTGGAAAAGAAAAGACAATAGGAAACTACAAGGCACTTGCCTCCTGGAGGAAATCAGCTATTCCTTTCCTTTCGGGACACCTAAATCCACAGTCCTCAAAAAATTCTAGAACACGATCCCTTGGTCCATGATATACAATCTTCCCTTCGGCCATTAAAATGATGTCATCAAAGAGTTCAAAGGTTTCCGGTGCTGGCTGAAGAAGTGAAATCAATGCAGTTGCATCTGTTATATGCACCATTTGTTGTAGACAAGCAACAATCTGATATGCTGTGGAACTGTCCAACCCATTTGTTATTTCATCCATGAATAGTGCTTTGGTTGGTCCAACAATCATCTCCCCTGCATAATTCAATCAAAATTTGATCCTTGATAGCACGTCAAAACTCAAAATACTAATTATAATTCTTTGAATTAAAAATTGTATGTTGGATTTACCTGTAGTCAGTCTCTTTTTTTGACCTCCAGAGATACCTCTTCTCATGACATCTCCCACCAAGGTGTCAGCACATATGTCAAGTCCAAGAATCTTAGAAGGCACAGAGATAATGAACAGAATAACCAATGAAGAATTTGCATAGATAGAAATCAAATTAAAGAAACATTTTCACATCTCTCAATAGGAGAATTTACTTTCAAAATGTAATCTGTTTGAAGGGTACTTTGCACTCCTTTGGCAGAAATTGCCTGTCACAACAAGAATATATATCAGAATTGAATGTTACAAATTGGAGTGAAACAACACCGCCAAGATGTTAAATGTACCTTCATATAAGTATCAACATCAGGATCCGGAATAACTCCTGCCTCCTTCTCCTTTCTGTTGAGCTCCATCATAATCTCTGCATGCGCAGAACATGCATATTATTTTACTTGATCATTCACTATAGGACATTGTGAAAATAACTATAAGTAGAACATCAATGAAAACTGGAGCAAAAGGTACACCTTCTCGGCTTCCAACGCCCTGACAACGTGCAGAAAAGTCGAGAGTTTCCCTGACTGTCATTTCAGCTATGTGCAGGTCATTTTGGCTTATATATGCTGAAGTTTTCTGGGGGACAAATTCTTCTAGCTTAACTCCATTGTAGGAAACTTCGCCAGTGACCTTTTCAAGAAAACGGTTCAGTTTCAGAATATTGCATACAAATGGGAAGCTTATATTTGTTACGTAGAAAACAATAGAGACGTCTTGTGATATCCCACTGTTAGCAAAGGCGAGCTTTCATAGGTTTAATCAGCTACTACAAGATTAAGATAATAAAATAGAGTGAAAATTGTTTGTATTGATCTTCAATAGGGTAATATGTACTAAGGTAATTAATTACAAGCCATGATAAAGTATAAAGAGAAAATTTAAAACCTTCAGAGATTGGACTAGATTTCCTGAGAGAGCCTTTAAGAGGGAGCTCTTTCCACATCCTGGGGGACCAAGAAGAAGAGTCATCCTGCAACATTTCTTCTACATTAATTAATGGCTTCAAATCGAAATTGGTAGCCAAATCTTAAAAAATATATATATAATTTACCTTCCAGGTTTAATGATCCCACTGGCATCATTAATGATCTTTATCTTTGCTTCAAGTGAAATTGAACCTGAAAGACTTGGTAAGACCTTTAAAACAAGACCAGAAAAATATGAGATTATGTGTCTGATTTCATCTCTAAAAGTATTGTGATGAGAATAAGAAAATATATACTTACAGAAAAAATGCTTTTGAATGAATTCCATAAAGTTGGTAGTGGCTTTCCATGAACAACCTCACACTTTGCCTCCACAGACAAATTCTTGTATCTCACCTCTATAATGGGCAATTTTACTCCAACCCTGCATGATTAAATTCTTGTTATCCAACAAATTGATGCATATATGTCTTCTCAGACTGGCATATTTTGGTCAGGTTTTTACCGGGAGTCTAGATCATTTATATGATACCTTAGTCCAAAAACCTGTGGCCTAGATCATTTCTATGATAGCTTAGCCCGGACATATACATTACTGGAATATGTTAGTTAGAGGTTTACCAAGAGTCTAGATTATAACCATGATAGCTCAGCCCAGAAATCTATATCCAACACAGTTTGGCGATTTCTACTCCCATTTTTTTACTTGGGGTTTGAATAGTCAAGAGTCTACCAGGAATCTAAATCATTTCTATGATAGCTTAGTCTGGACATCTGTGCCCAACACAAGTTGCGCGATTTCTACTCCCACTTTTGCCCTTCGGAAGAGAAAAATGGAGGCATTACAGCATCTAAAAACTGGAAAGTAAAATAAAAGTTAACTCTGCATACTTTTGCTGACTCATGTAAGCACATTCATAGTTAACAGGAAAGGAAAACAGAATGCGTACTTGTCAATTCTTTTTCTAATTTTCCGCAACAACTGAAGATTATCATGCTCAATATGTTTGATAAGTTTCTCGATAAACACATGTTTTTGGGCAGCTCCAAGCTTTGTAACATCAATCACTTGTTTTCCTTCATTATCAACCAAGTTTCCACCACCATCAATATCAAACAAAGAAGCTTTCAATCTTTTATAAGATGGTAGTCTCTCAATTTCAGCCCACAGCAAAGCATGATCAACGGCATCGTCTTCCTTCCTTGAGCTTACTACTGAGCTGCTTCTGAAACTTGACGTCTGTCTCCGGAACGACGATCTCAGGCTTCTTCCAATCTCTGCTAACTCAATCCTCACGGACTCTATCTCATCTGTGCCAACCATTTGAGCCATTTTCAATGGCTTGGAGATCTCCAAATTCCGAAAACGAGTAAGGTGGAAGAGAGTTGTATGTGTATATATATATTACATATAAAAGGTCGTAATTGACTGATCAAATTTGGATGAAGTAAGGAAATGCATCATGCTTATGCTGAATGTACAAGGAACTTAGATCATGATGATGCTTTCCATAAAATATTTATGACAACTCGGTGTAAAAGAGAATCTAAGACCTCACACCCACAGATATGTGATAGGGAAAGAGAGATACGTTACAGTTGTTGATCAATATAAACTCAACCTTGAATATCTATATATATATATATATATATATATATATATATATATACACACACACACACAAAGCAAATCATTCTGAAGATTTATAAATTCAAGTTATTGTGCAGAGGACCTTACTTTCTTATTCATCCAATGCCAATCTCAATTAAAATAAACTGTGGTCAGATTTCAGGATGGTTTAAGGCATTTGTTTATAATTGATCCGATACTAAGGTTTTATTAAATAATTTGTGGATAATATCATACAATTTAAAACTTCTAATGCCAAAATTGAAAACAATATAAATTTTGAAACTTGAACACAAAATTTAAAACTCGATGTGTATAATAATGAATGTTCAAAATTTATAATGAATTCACAACGTAAATTAATTATCAAAATTAGGGGTGTTAATAAATGGGATTAAAGATTTGTTTATTGCCGGCATGATCTAGCATTACCCCACATGATATTGTGTTAATCAATGTGAAAAATGCCATTGAACACCATTATTCATGGTTTTTTTTTCCCAATTCAAAGAAAAAAATTTTAAATTTCCTGCACATCTGCATTTTCATAATCAAAGCTCCAGAATTTGTTGTGTGTTAGTCTAAAATGTTTCAAGAACATCAAAGCAGATAGGAACACTTTTCATGGACTCCAAAACGTCAGAACATATATGAACAAATGTTTAGGGACAGAATCAGGATTATATGCACACACGATGTAGAAAGATACATCATACAGTTTAGTAAATTTCGTGACCATGAAAATCTTGTTCTCCCAGCAATGATTTTTATTTAAGGATCATTTTTCTCTTAGGCTTATATTTGTATACAGATACAAACTTTAGAGGTGCATCTCAGTATTTAGTAGCAGAGTCGAATTTAATTGTCGTTTTCTATTCCTTTTATTGACTCCTCATGGCTTGAAAAATTCATATTATTTGAGTGTACTTCAAACTAAAGCCACGGGGCAGTAATAAACATGAATATGATAAATTTTAATTACCCATAAAACTTGTCGACAAACAAACTCATGAATCACGATGCACAATTAATCAATACAATCTTGTCTAGAAATTGGACATGTCAACAAAATATCAATAAAATATTGCAATAAACAATTTTTTTTTTTTGTTTTGATTAATGCAGTCCCTAAACAAAAATGAATTGCTAAACAAGTTGGACGACATGCTAACATTGTTGCAAGAACTTGGAATTGGTTGTAGAATTTGGAGGGAAAACAACAAAAACAAAGCATATAATTTAGTGATTTCAGATTAGAGAAATATCAAGAATCTAAAAAGCATTAAATTATTGACAAAAACTGTTCATTGATGATAAATACTTGAAGCATGACTACCACGTCTTGTTAATATTTTGTATTTATAACAAACATGTCATATCCCATATCGTTAACAATTGAATTTGAATTATATGATATATAATTTGGGTTCTTCTAATTAAGTAGATGTGTTTTGTCTTAAAAAAATTCAAGAATAAATTTGTGATATACTGTGTGTCTAAAGTAAATAATATTTACTTAATAACTGTTAAATCTGTGTGTCTAAAGCGAATACATATGGTATTAAGTAAAAACAAATCCATGACGTACTATGTACTAAAAGCGAACAATATCTACTTAGTAGCAATATTTACTTAGTTGCTGTTAAGTCAATGTGTCTAAAACGAACAATATTTATTTAGTAGTTGCTAAGTTTTAGCTGTTACATATGGTATCAGACTAGAACAAATTCATAACGTACTGTGTACTAAAAGTAAACAATATCTACTTAGTAGCTATTAAGCGTAGGTTATTCTAATATCTACTTAGTAACTGTTAAACCTGAGCTATTACATATGATATTAGAGGCAATATTTACTTAATATCCGTAGCTATTAAGTATGAGTTGTTACAATATCTACTTAGTAACTGTTAAACCTGAGCTATTACATATGATATCAGAGCCAATATTTACTTAATATCCGTGATGTACTGTGGGCTGTTACATATAGTATCAGGCCAGAATAAATTCGTAACGTACTGTGTACTAAAAGTGAATAATATTTATTTAGTAGTTATTAAGTTTAAGCTATTACAATATCTACTTAGTAACTGTTAAACCTTAACTATTACATATGATATCAGAGTCAATATTTACTTAATATCCGTAATGTACTGTATACTCAAAACAAACAATATTTATTTAGTAGTTGTTTACTTAATATTCGTGACGTACTATATACCCAAAACAAACAATATCTACTTTGTAGCTGTTAAGTTCGGGCTATTATAATATCTATTTAGTAACTGTTAAACTTAAACTGTTATATATGGTGTCAGAGCCAATATTTACTTAATAATTATTAAGCCTAGGCTGTTACATACTGTATACTCAAAACAAATAATATTTACTTAGTAGCTATTAAACATAGGCTATTACATATGGTATCAAAGCCAACTCGCAATATCTATTTAGTAACTATTAAGTTTAGGTTGTTATATATAGTACCATAGCCAACCTGTAATATCTATTTAATAACTGTTAAGTCTAAACTGTTACATATAGTATTAAGTCAGAACAATTCCGTGGCGTACTGTGTATCCAAAGTGAACAATATCTATTTAATAATTGTTAAGTTTGGGCTGTTACATATAGTATCAAAACGAACCCGCAATATCTACTTAGTAACTGTTAAACTTAAGCTGTTACATATGGTATTAGAGCCAACATGAAAAATAATATTTTAGACAAATAATATTTACTTAATAGTTATTAAACTTGAATTGTTACATATAGTATCATGTCAGAACAAGTCCATAACATATTGTGTACTCAAAGCAAACAATATATTTTTAGTAATTGTTAAACCTATACTGTTATATATGATATCAAAACCAACTTACAATATCTACTTAATAACTATTAAATCTAGATTGTTATATATGATATCAAAGTTAACCCGTAATATATACTTAATAATTGTTAAACTTGAGCTGTTACATAAAGCGAACCCGAGATCTAATACGTAAATATTCTAGTCTGTAATATATCTTCTAATATGTGAATATTCCTTCTAATATGTGAATATTCTATCTAGATAGAAAAATCATTTGATAGGTTTCAGAAATTGAGTGAGTGAGATCCATTATTTAAATTAGATTAGGAGATTATTTGAATTTAATTTTTTTTGAACTATTACATATAGTATCAAAGCGACCCGTTATCCAATGCATAGATATTATGGTCTATGATATCAAACTCAGAACAAATCTATGACCTACTGTGTATCTAAAACAAATAATATGTACTTAGTAACTATTAAGCCTAAGCTATTATATATAGTATTAAAGTTAACCCACGATCTGATGTGTAAATATTCTAGTCTATGATATATCTTTTGATATGTGAATATTGAAAAATTATTTGATAAATTTTAGAAGCTGAGTATGTGATATCCATTATTTTAATTAGATTAAAAGATTGTTTGAATTTAATTTTTTTCTAATTGATTCCAAAGACTAAATGTGTAAGCCATTATTTTAATTAGATTACAAAATTGTTTAAATTTATTTTTTATTAAAAAAATTTAAATGTAGATAATAATAGGATATGATTGTATTTTTTTAAAAGATTTTGATTTTAAATAAAGATATTTATTTTATTTTTATTTTTATTTTTCAAGCAAAATAGATACATTGTTTTTCTCTCTATCTCATATGTGCTAAACATTTGAGCCATTTACAATGGCTTGGAGAGCTCAAAGTATGACAACTAGTGAGGTGGAAGAGAGTTATACGCGTATACACATTTATTACATATAGAAGTTTTAATTCACTAATGAAATTTTGATGAAGTAAGGAAATACATCATGCTTATTATGCTGAACATATGAGGACGTTGACAATGCTTTCCAATGATAAAATATTTATGACAACTCAAGGTGTAAAAATGAAAATCCAAGAACTCACACCCACGAATATATAGCGGGGAAAGAGAGATACATTACAGTTGTTGATCAATTCAAACTCAATCCTGAATATACGTATATAAAACTTCAAGTTACCTGCAAATCCTTCTGAAGATTTATAACTTCAAGTTACCTTGCAGTGAGCCTGACTTTTTAATTCATCCAATGCGAATTTCTATTAAAATAAAAAATAAATTATGACCAAAATATGGATACAATATCTTTTAACTACGAAAAAGTTTAAAAAGAATGATTTTATTAGGTTTGTACAGGTGATGTAATTAAATTATTCAATAAAAAAAATATTTATTCATTAATAATGAATAAAAAAATTAAAAATAAATTTTATTGTTAATTAATATAATAAAAAATTTTATAAAATTTATTTTTAATTTTTTTATTGAATACTAATAAATAAATTTTTTT